>JAVFBW010198865.1:0-19469 GCA_034783835.1 Mopalia ciliata
GATATTTAATTATTCGCGTGTTATAGTGTTCGCCTCAAATTAAAAAAAACACAATAGCTTGTTCATCCAAATGTTCATCCTGCATTTCTGCTTGTTTGTTTCAATGTTGTTCAGCTTATCGTTATATAATATAACAAAGGTATACTGACTTCGATTCTAAGTAATAACTGCAATGTACAGTTAGAACTATTGGTTTGATGTATTTATTAAGAGGATAAAAGTCACATCATGCTTTATCATTAGTTTCGAAAATACAGCCAATACTCACCGCTGTGCAGTGCAAGAAGGAATACTAATGGAATATAATTATTACGTAGCAGTAAAGTAATTATATGTGGTATAAATTACTGCTATATATGTAGATCAAATCTATTCCATGGCGTCCTCAGATGCTTTTTATCTTAAAATGCTTTATATCGTTGGATAATGATTAAACATGTTTTAAAAAGTATTTTATCGCGAGTTCACGCAGTACCTTTGTAGGTAACATAACAATAAAACTTATTTACGAATGTCTGTGTAAATTGTTTTATTTAATTGAAAACTTTATACAAATACATTTTTTAAATTTGAAATAAATTATTATCATTAATAATTTTCTCCGTAAGATTATTATTTGTCAAAGTCAATCACTTTGCCTTCGGAATAGTTTAATGGGGTTTTTTTTGTTGTTTTTTTTTTTTGCTTCGTCAAAAATGTACCAATAGCTTATATCAACCTAACTGAAACATCCCAGATGCTTGGAAGTGCTCTGCCCAGCCACTTTAACCAAAGTTTCCATATTGTTTGGAAGATAAGGTTTAACCCAGGTACCAAATGAAGGCAACGTAATCCTCTTATTAGAGAGGCTTTAGAAGATGGTTGTTGTCTGCAAAGGTCCATTTATAAGATTGGCCGAGATAAGTCAATAGCTCTCGAACAGTTGGTAGCATGGTGTCTGCTCTCATGTACATGGTTTGTAACACTTCAAATTTGTTTTAACTATAATTACCAAGTGACAAGCGTGTCAGATTAACACATTTTTTAAAAGATAATGTGATGCAACAATCTCATCAGATCAGAATATATCTGTATACTATCTACATTCCGTAATGTATAAAAGGCGTGACGAAGAAATGATTATCAATTTTACAGGTGTGCTCGTAACATAAGTTAATTGTGAGAAGAGAATTGTTAGTCTTATTCGTGTGCCATTTGGATGTGTTATTGTCCACTATTTTTAGAAACTTATATACAGAGCAAAATAATGTATTTATTTCGGAATAATGCTCAAGATGTCAGAATATATACATTTTGTCAAAATTAATAGTATTTTTTTTTTCTGATAGCACGTGCTTTTTTATTAATAACATATTATTTTCTGATACATATATTTTTTGGGGGAAATTTTTTCCACTGCGTAAAATGTTTCACTGTCATCTTAATATCGGACATGTGGATCAATCACACAACAAGGCCGTAGTACAATTTTTGCTGATGATAATTTAGTGTCTGGCTGTAAGGATGGTGGGTGATTTGGCGCGGGAGTTAGCCCAGTTTTCCAGGCTGGTATCTAAAAGTGTTTTCCAAACATAACATCAATACTCATAATGTTCTCTATCCACAAAAACCATTAGAGAGATTAAAGGGCTGATACCTATTAGGTGTCATAAGCATTTCACAATGTTCATTATGGCATTACACGAAAATCAATCTAGGCAGAGATTCCACATAATGGATTATGTAATAAAGCACATTCTGAAATCATAATTCAAGGGGCACAACTCTGCGAATCATATCGTCATATTGGATTGTTATCCCCCACACATGACAACCATATCAGTTAAACGCATTGTGAACAAAATATTATGAAATCAACAAAATAACGTAGTTATTAATATTTTATCCTTGAAAATCGGTCTAGCAATTGTACACATCTAAAGTAGCCATTAACAATGATTTCCTGGTTCCGTCTTTGGTATAATATTATATTGTTTTAATCATAAAAGGCAGTGTCATTTTACACAAAGTAAGCTTTTTTATAATGCATAACCACACAGAGATTTTGGTACTTGACTCAAACTAAAAATGTTAAGTTATTTTGAACTGTGAGCAAATCTTACAAATTCAAAATTAAAAAAAATCAATATTAGACAAACTATTAGAGATAAGCACTGGGTATTATCACCATCAACAATTTCTTGACTAGAATTCATAAAGGTATATTGATTAATTAATTTGCGTATGACTGGAAATAGATCAATATTTATGAAACATTGAAAAATACACTTAATCTGGATAATAAGACGCTGGAGAACACTTCTACCGGTATACACCAGCTGCCGATAGGGGGCGCTCTGTCTAGTGGGTGGTGCGCTGTGGGAACAGTTCAGCGAATGACAGTGATTTAGTAGCGTCACGTGGGTGTGTGAAGCAAAATGTTCCCCACTCTTTTCACTCAATAATCGTACGAAACGGGGCCGCGTGCCTGGTGATCACAGATCGCCGCGCCCTTTGATGTTCTCTTCAAAAGGACTTCAAGCCAGTTTGGGATTGGTTTGGGGAAAGTGTAGAAAGCTGTGTATAGTTTGTAGGCTTCGGGCTGTATGTACGGTCAAACTAACCCTTTCAGTGTGTTACTAATATACGTACATGTATGTTACTCTAGTTTCGTCTCACACTTCAACTGTGTGTGTTTGGTCATGAAATAAAGGAGTCATAATTAAGAAATGAGATCCGAATAGATATGTGTTTCACTATATACCATGATACATACAGTATATATCATTAAGTACTAGGGCATTACATTTTTGTTACACTTATATGTGAGGTAAATAATATATTGTATAAACTACTGACAGGAGTATAACTCGTTTGTGCACCTTAACACGAGAGAAGGCTAACATTGACATAAAGCTACATCTAAAAAAAACTATTATTAACCTATAACCATAATTTCGCTTAAAAGAAATTTGGTACAGAAATGATACAACTACAACGAAGTGAGAAATTGCGTGGAGTTTACTGTTCCCTACGTATAATCATTACGTAAATCAAATTCAAAACCACAGCTGCTAATTAGTTTTGACTCAAGGATTTCTTTTTTTTAAATAGATTTTGTGTTTTCTGAACATTGACTAGTTCTCTTCGCCTTATGTTCTCACACATCAACAAAATGTATCAGTTACAAACACGACATGAGTATCATTAATCATTGAAACAAATTCTGCATAATTAAAACTGTTATGTGTTGTAATACTAAACAGATGTCCTCGTTATTTACATATGTTAAATATAACTATCATTTATTACTGTTTGTTGAACATGTAAGACATAATACAAACGATGTTATAATATGTTCAATTAACTACTCGTGAAAACCTCCCGCGGCTATGAGCAGAACTGCTACATGTATGTTTTGCTTATAATCTGAAAACGAAACTAAAATAAACCACAGTTCGTCATTTCCTTCACTTTTACAGTTCTCTAATGGTCAATAAAACTGTTTTTTTGGCATGTGAAAAGCCAGAGATATATCACAACTAAAAATTTGCAAAAGAAAGAAATACCGTTATGTTAGTGTTATTATAAATACAAACAGATAAGAAACCATCAAATAGGATTAAACTTATTGTGAAATGGGATTGTGTTACACATAACATCATTTTCATCACTGATCACCACTGAATACAAGTATCATTCATATTTATTAAGGTGCACAAGTTTTGCTACCACCAAATCAATCAGTCCCAATAACAAAATACATAGTTATGATTAAATACGATGCACTTTCTAAATTAAAAACAATTTAACAGGCTTTCCTTAGCTTAGATGGCCACTAGCAGCAAAACCCTACCACCAAGAAATCGAATGCGTCGCAAGCTGTGAAGTAAGTTGCGAAATGACTTGTTGTTTGTTTTTGTTTTGTTTGTTTTTTTGTGAAGGAAAGAAATAACCAGTAATGCTAACATAATTTGTTCTAAGCAAAATTGTTTTATCACATCGTCTAATTATACACAAATTATTATTTTCACGGCAAATTTTGGAAGAAATGCAACACTGTAGCACAAATTAACCAATACAAGCACTGCATTTTGAGCATTATTTTAAATATAATTTATGTAATTTATGAGGAAAAGCAAAGCTTGCTGTTTCTGGTGGTTTAGTTAGTAAAACAAACTGCCACTAGTCGGTGTGTTGTATTGTTAAAAAAAATTATTTGATTTGATTTGCGTTTAAAATAAGTTGATATTTAGTTTAAAAAGCGCATATTTGTTATGGACGCCCTTGTATTGTTCACTTGTGTTTCTAATTTATTACTCAAAAGCTTCATATAAATCCGCAATACCGGGATAAAAGTTAATTAATGCCCGTATTTGCTTGAACAAGGCGTTTTTACTGACAACACATGCAAACTCTATGCAACCTAATAACTCGCCGTATTAAAATCTTAAAAGATTTTATTTGAGATCGTCTAATTTCATTAAGACATCTACTTTCACGATCAGGATACAGTTAATTGATGAAATTCCAAATAGCTGATATATGACAAAGCTCGTAATTAAATCGCACAAAATATGTCTTTCTTGTCCTTTCCTACTAGTGGTTGTTCTTAGGCGGCCCTTGCGCAGGTAAGCAGCATCGCCTTTACCGGGATGTCTTCTGAAGGTAACACAGGATAAGTATATCAGGTAACTTCGTGTGCAGTGATTTTTGTACTAAGAAAATAAACCAACACGCGTACATACATGAATTGTCATCTCAAAGTTTGGTAAAATATATACATGTATATCCAAAAGGCGATTTTTTTCAATTAATCGAAATACATATTACATACAACTACCTGGAGAAACATAGGGAATACATACTGTATACGTCTTATTAATTACTTCAAAACATGGTTCACTTATGTTATGATTTGTATTTGAGTAATACTCGAGTCAGGATTGAATTATTGATTTACTTTTGATGCCATTGGAATATGATATTTGAGTTTGGGTTTTCATTAAACAGAAGTATTCTATACTCTGGTTTAGATTTTGGCTGTAAGAATTAAGTGCGAACGAATTGTAATATTAACACCAGCCATATTGTTGAACGATTAGGCTAATATTGTTATTGTAAAGATTAATCTCTGTCTCCTTTTGTATCCATATAATCTTTAACAGGATATGTTTCTTTGAAAGCTACAACACCATATGCTTTATCAATTCTCTCCATTATTCACAGATTCTCCCTTTCTTTATGTCATATTGCTCTTAACTGTACCTTATTTATTAGTGAAATGCGAGCTTGCCTTAAAACGTCGAGAGTCTAATAGGCGCTTGGAAGACCCAAATGTGCCGTTAACTAGAAAGAAGGTGGCAAAATAGGGATATTAGATATTAACAACTAATGTACACGATTCTAATGAGTTGTTCTCCTCGCGACGGAGTAGTGCCATGAACATGTGAGTTTGTCGTCAAGGCAGATCTTTTTTTCTCTCTCTCTCTTGTCGGGAATCAGTGTTAGACAATAGTATTTGAAAATAATGTGATAGATAGTCTGTGTGTTGTATGGATGTCTTCGCCTCCCCGTCTCCCTCACACCCCTGTGGTTTCTTCCAGCACCAGTCACAATTAAGTCAAGGTGATACTTTACACTTCTCTCCGGAAAGTTTTGGTTTTTGTGGTTTTGCACGAAATCTAACGTAATCATTCTTGTTGAATGTGAGTGCTGTATTCCGTGACAGCCCCTATCTGAGGTTTCTTTTTCCCCGACACAACTTAAGAAACTTTCCCGTCAGTTTCAGAAAAAGCCCCGATTCAATATTCTTATTAGTTTCATTAATATTTTTGATTTAATGCATTTTTTTATATTTTAAAGGGGCAATAAAAGGCATAAACTTTGCCCTGTACTTAAAAAATTAGATCAGGGCTTTGGAATATGAATTATGAAGATTTTAAATCTTTTTTTATTTCGTAATGCGGAATTTATCATGAGCATTGGAGTAAGGATATCGCTGCCTTGCAATATCGGATTATGGTCTGTTAATATTTTAGTAAGAGATCTGATGTAAAGTGCAGTTATCTCATTCTTTTAAAATAATAGCTCCATTAATCACTGTGTAAAATTCTGTTATGTTCACACAGCTCTATATAACCTTCCGCGATGCCTCCATCTGGCCTTTCTTTTCGCGTCCCCCGTGAGGAGACTTCTTGCCCCCAAAGGCCAAACAACTGCACAAAGCTAACACACATGACTCACTAATTAATTTGGTCAGTTTTCGTGACTTCAGTTTGTCAGCCCCAGTCTGGCGATGAGGGTGATACATTTTCTAGAAGCAGTAAACATTTCACGATGACGGAACTGATTTTCGTAATGTCAATTGCCATTTATCAGCTTAAAATTTAACTTTTTTTCTTTTTAATTGATTCGATTATTTTTACACGATATCAAATTCGGTTCGAGTTCTGATTGTCGGTCATTTCCGATATTATTTGAACATAGGTATCAACAGGTACAATGTTAACTTAAATTTGTTTACACTGTCCACCTCCTGTCAATATTATTTATTTATATTACCTTTGGTATATTTGAATGGTTCGTCCAATACAGGTCATTGGATTAACCCCGGAATGATTATTAACAGAGGATCTTTATCTCAGGAAAAAGTAAATCATATACATATAACTAATTGCCCGTAAACTGATGCTGTCTTCTTTGATTAGTTAGTGGTATACGCTGTACGTTGGGTTATTCCACTCATGTGACTGCGTGTCAGTCCTGCGAGGAAAAAACCCTCCTGTCTTCGTTGATTGGTTATTGGTACACGCTGTACCTTGGATTATATCACTCATGTTATGGCGTGTCAGTCCTTCGGTGGAAGAAACTACTCTCTTCGTTGATGGCTTAGTGGTACACTTTGGGTTATTCCTCTCATTTGACAGCGTGTCAGTCCTGTGGTGGAAGAAACTGTGTCTTCTTTGATTTGTTAGTGGTATACGTTGTATACTTTGTGTTATTTCACTCATGTTACGGCGTGTCAGTCCTGTGGTGGGCGAAACTGCTGTGTTATTTGATTGGTTAGTGGTACACGTTGTACTTTGGGTTATTTCACTCATGTTACGGCGCGTCAACCACGTGGTGAAAGAAACTCAATCCAAATCCAACGTTAAATAAATGCGTGAAACACTCAGGAATACTTTATCTTCGTATTCCTGTACTTAAATAATGTAGAAATATAGCTTTTTTCAAATAAATTTACCTATTTTATAGAATTACGTACGCGTTTTGTTATATTGAATAAAACTACTAGACATATCATGCACTTCTAGTTTTTTTAAAGGGAAAATTAATAGTATTTTATTCTAATTTACATTTCCGTCAACTGATAATGAGCTTGCTCTTGTAACTCAATTATAATTTTCAGTAGTATTTTCTTTGTACGTCTGAACATTGCTTCGTGTTAATAATAAGCTGGATGATTCTACACACATCTCCTGTAAACCTGGATCGTGGCATGGTGCGAGAAAATAACTCTAAGGTGAGAGGAGATTTCCCCACCATAAGAAGACAACCTTGAGTTTCCGCCGCGAAAGACCTTCACAAGAGGTATGTCGTGCAATTACCCCGGCCTCTCGTGGATCGATCCATTTGTCAGAAGTAAATGAGGAATCAGTTGTGACTAGTTTTACAGCTCTTGTCCGACCTCGTCCCAATCATTATAGTTCAGGTGAAATGTTTATGAAGTTGAAACATCATAAATTGATCGAGCGTTCAGAGACAATTAGCTGACTAGCTGGTGGTCGTGTTAAGAAACCAGACTCCTCCATCTGAGTCCCTTTGTTATCCGAGCCGATTAGGTGCAGGGGTTGCATAGAACCTGTCACAGCGGAAGACAACAATTCCCTCTAAAACACTCGCCAACACAACAAACTATACATATATCATAAAAACCACCTGACCGGTCATTATGTTAAACCATTGCGAGATTCCCAAGCCCTTGAATAGTCTGAAACTAGGAACTGCGTGTGAGAGGCATGAGAATACTAAAATGTTTTATTGGCTTTATTAACACAAACACATGGGAGTATATCTAGAACATAACATATTTCCTCGATTTAAAATAGTCGACATCCCTGTTAAAGTGCAATACATTTTTAGAAATATATATACAATCTGTATTTCCCTTGGGATAAGTTATAATGTATGTCTCTATATTGAAAATATATACAGTCGGAGTTCGAATCCCGCTGGAAAAGGGTAAAAAATATACATATATACTCCTCGCCCCTTTCCCATCAATTCAATTTCTAACATGGGAAACATGGAAGGAGAAATATCAACTAAACATGTACATTTGCATGAGTTATGTAAAATGATACATAAATCTGAATTGATTTTATACTCCAATCGCAGTTCATTTGCTAATACAAGGGATCAGACGTACATTTTATTCCAATGTTCAAGTTGTTAATCACAATATATTGGTACTACAGGTAGCTGTTAAATAGATAAAGCAATGGTGAACACCATAGTGACTCGTTTAATGACTTATCCGACTGAAATAGTACCAGTCGTATTAAAAACATATTATCCTTGCAATACAACCTAAACAATACTAACCGCCGACTTTTTGTGTTTATAACAATAGTACAAATATCATACTTATCACTAGGTTTATTGATCAGTTCATGATTGGTTGAACTCTATAATAAAGCCCTTGCGAGTTTCAGACAGAGGCACTGTTTAAAATCATAGCATCAAAGTCATCAAAGAGACTGGGATCTTACGTAAATAAATTTAACAACTCCGTCATCTGTTCATACCATCGCCATTCACTATTGGATATCTACCTGGTTGCTGTGTACCATATTTCTTACTATATATTGGTGATAATAAAAAAAACAAATTTTGAATATAAACATGTATAAAGGTCCGGGGTTCGAATCCCGGTGAACGCAAGCAAATTTATTTTTCTTCATTTATTCAAAGTAAATATAATCTTTGTCAAAGAGGTAAAGGCTGGACTTCACATGTATATGGTATTCACAGAAGACATACTTCGCGTGGCATGCATACCCTTGTATTCTTGAAATAACTTGTCCTTAGTTAGCAGATTTGTTGATCAGTGCGTCGTCCAGCTAATTAATTAAAACTGAGTACTTAAACAGTTCATTCATTTCGGTTTAGTCCAACCAATAGATTAAATGGCCAGGTGATGGGAAAATTATGGATCAAACTGCTGAGCGGCAGTTTGTTACTTTTATTTGCATCACTCTTCAATATTATTTAGTCTTTTGAATCATTCTGATAGTAACATAGTAGCAGCATTGTTCTTACTCATTAGCACATCCCCAATAATAGATCTACACAATATGGCCTACATGGAATAATCTTAGGAATCCATTCCTATCTGTTATGGGAGTTCTAACATTACATTGTAACACACAGTAGGCATCTTTACCCTCTGTTGCTTTCTGGACGCATGAAGTGTTAAACAAAGGTGATGGCGTATTGATGAAATTTCAAATGCGAACAGACTGGCGAAATCACTCTAATATAATATATGAGAATTGAATTGCACGAGCATAGTGTCAGTGGCGGAAGCGCTTCAATGATCTGCTTGCTACACATGTCTTCCATACACAGAAAGAAGATCCAACGTTCACTTCTGTTAGGATATATTGTTTTCTTTCTTTACACGCTGAGGGCCTCTGACAATTGTTTCCGTTTTAGTTAATCTACCTTTGTTTAATTACTAAAGACAGATTAAGCATTCATATGCTTTAAAAATTACATTTAATCGGGAAGAGACATTCATACAATCGCCAACATATGTGTTTCTGTCAATCTAGAAAAATTATAGCTTTCAATGTTTTATTATTTTTTTTTGCAAAAGACCTTTAGGTATCTAGTATAGTTCCTTATATTGACGTTATACATGTCTATCGTATTATCAGGTTCTTTGCACACAAAATGAGAAGTATGTGTATGTGTATGTGTTTTAACATTTACATTGTAAATCATACTGTCAAATTTTAAAATCACATTATATAGTACGACTTTAGTCTGTTTTATTAAAAACATCAGCTGTGAGATAACAATTATAACCATCAGATATAGATCAACTCTCCAAACAATATTACATCTTAAAATGTCATATAAAAACGTGATTATCCGTAGAACTATAAACTATATAGTCCTGATAGAGATATCTTCTAACTTAAATCATTATATCAGATTGATTCACATTTAAACTTTTAACGAAATTGATTTAATGTTTTTTCTTACCATTTCTAAAATTGGCAAGGCTGGTTTAGGTGCATCAAACGGGGAAGAAGTCGGTTTGCATCGGTTGCCGAACGATCCCATACAGCAAGTTAATGGAATATATTTGTCAAGAGAAAGAGGGCATGTTGGACAAATTGAGCTGCATAGTTCTTTTTGAATTTTTTGTCAGGAAATATGAGCAAGTTATAGAAACAAATAAACTATCACCTGACGAAGGAGGCTGATATCAGTCTCTGTCCACAGATGTTTCAAGAATTATGTGTTGTATAGCAGTAAATGTAAATGCGTTATATTGCATAGAGATTTATGTAGATAGATCATATACGGTGTAGTACAACAACAACAGTAAATTTGGAAACATCAGACCATTTGCAATTTTATTTTATTTATTTTTTTTTTAATTGCCTTTTCATAATTTTTTTTTTTACCAGTTGGCAGTGACGACTTTGTCAATTATATCACCTTATATGATGATGTACATCCACATCTTCCATTCTTTATTATGCATCGCTGATAGTATCTGGAAACAAGTAGTTTATGTTTAAATAAATTGTAAATCAATAAGAAATATCATCTCTTAAGGATTCCGGACCATTAACACATTTGAAATGGAATATACTGTGATTCCTTTTTATATGGCAATATGGTAACACAAGTTTGATGAAATTTCCGAGTTTTAGCTTTACAGCGCCGGTGTTTTAATTAACTGGAACGGAAGTTATTTCTCATCTAATATAACACATTTACTTTACTTTTATGATTTTGTTGATTGATATAACAATATTTGAAATTCAAAAAAAATAATGCAAAAATGCATATCAATCCGTTTAAACGACTAAAGCATTCGGAAAACACATTTCACGTTTTCCTGCTATTATACCTTGAGTAAGCATAGCATAGCTACATAAATGCAGCCTGTTTCACTACATAATTATCCAGCCGCAGTCCGATTTTCTTTTGGGCCACAAATGGAAATGGAAGTCACTGTAGACAACACAAGCAAGTATTGCCAATTACTACTTTCAGACGTTACCAAATATCTGTTGCCAAATTTAACTACTCGGCTAACAAAACAGTGTCACTATTTTGCCAAGATAGTAGGCCTACTATTAGTGTTTTGCCTATATTGCACCGACTTGTTTGAGTGACATTTAGAAGTTGGAATGATAACATAATAAGTAAGACTTTATGGATTTTCAACTTCTTGGTTTATTCATACGCCCAGAAGTTGAAAATCCATAAAGTCTTACTTATTATATATTGCACCGCTCAATTAACATGTATTTCTACTAGTGCGTTGCCATTATATACCTCTCTGCTACCAAGATAGTCGTACTATTGTATTGCCAGGATAGAGTCGCTCTTTTAGTGCTACTAGTGCGCTGCCATTATATACCGCGATATTACCAAACTAGCACAAAATGTCACCAAGATATTACCACTCTGCTACCAGGATAGCACCACTGTGCTACCAGGATAGCACCACTGTGCTACCAAGATAGTACCACTCTGCTACCAAGATAGTACTTTTCTGCTACCAAGATAGTACCACACTGCTACCAAGATAGTACTTTTCTGCTACCAAGATAGTACCACACTGCTACCAAGATAGTACCACTTAGCCACTAAGATAGTACTAGTCTGTTACCAACAAAGTACTACTTGCGTTTTACCAAGTACTGATTTGTTTTCAAAATAGTTCTACAAGTGTGTTGTCAACATCTACCGCAATATTACCAAGGTAGTATCAATAATATGTTACCAAGATTGCAGTAAAATTCTGATGTCAAAATAGTAGCAATAGGCTGTTGCTAAGATATTACCACTTATATATTAAATTAAAGATAGTAGTGTGTTACCTCCGTTAGTTCTTCGTATATGACCAGTTAATTGTATATTCATCAGGCATTGTAAGACAATTCGATTTTTTTTTCTTCGTATATACTGATCCCTCCTTGTTATCAGGTCTGCCTTTTTAAATGATATCATGCAGAATTATAATTTAAAGTCAATTGTTCATTAACATGTGTAGTCTTGTATATTATCAAACTTACTCTCTCACATTATTGTCAAGATTTTTGGTGAAGCTTATTATAGTGGAAAAAAATAAAATTGTAATTACATCATGCAGAGCCTTTTAAGGCAACGTATAAAACAATAATTAGCAATGTGTTCGAGAATAATGGGATTCTTGCAGCGGACTAAAGGTTTATCTATTGTGGTTTTTTTTTGGTAATATATTTAGGTGTAGTTCCATTGGCGAAATAATAAAATCTGAATTACACAGAAATGTAAGACTACTCAATAGATCAATGTTGATATAGGTTTACCCACCTGGTGTTAGATAATCTGTAAACTGAACTGATAGGCGATTTTTAAATACCTGTTTCAGATCATGGCGTCTCTTTTTTTTTTTTTCTTTTTTTTTTCGAAACATATTTTTCTCGAAACGGTTTAGCATAGATACTTTACAACCGTGTGGCATTTTTTAAAAGCACCGCCAACACTTGTTTCCCTTCTTTTTTTTTTCGAATGACATATTTTATATTTTATCCGAGGTTGCGGAGAGAGAAAAAATCCGCTGAAATCGATCTAGTATAAATTTCAGAAAACGCGATACTTTCTAACATAACACAATTCTTTGGATTTCAACTTCTATGTTTATTATCGGGCAACGTTTTTTTTTTCTAGGCTAAATTTCAGAAAACGCAACACTTTTCAGCTCAGCCTATTCTTTTTTATAAACCAATTTATTTGGTGTGACAGTAGTATTTACATTCAGAAAAATATATAACCACAAAACTATATTAATCGCCCGTAATAATTTTCAATATTATTTTTCGATCTTGGTCAAATTTACATATTTGTACTCTAGGCTTTCACAAAATATATATTGGACTATATTCTGCTTACTTATTAACACTGGATTTTGTTTACTTTCAAAATCAACACAAGGTCTCGTGTAATTGCATGTTATTCTCAGTACTCAACCCTTTAAAGAATTTTTGCTAATTCCTGATGTGAGCATGCGGTTATTCGTGTAAGGTACACTTTGGACTGGACCGCTTACAGAATGACTTCGGGTCGCTGACCAGACTGTATTCAATGAACCAGTGCAGTATGGATTCAAGTTTAAGAACTGTTTTGTATATTCAATTTATCAGTGACAAGTTTACACCATGATCCTAACTTATTCACTGTTTATTTTTCAGATTGTGTCATGTTGTGAACTCGTACATAATGTATTGTACAAGTTGTCTCTATAGTAAAAAATATTTATTTTTTGACATGAAACCGGATACATGAAATATGACTGTGGGTCATATTAAGAAATACCATATCATGCGAAAATATTCAAACATGCAGATCAGATGTCAATCGCATTTTGTGTGTATTTGTTTGCAATTGAAAGGGGAGGTTATGCATCAGTTGATCTGAGAGAGAATAAAAATTGAAATGGGGTTGAATGGCAGCCAGGTCAATTGATGTTTACAGAACTGGTACGCTAAATAATTCACTTGTCAACAGAGGCCATCTTTCAATTAGTCCAATATGTGTGCATACATGTTTGGTACTAAAATTCATAAACCACTTACTTTATTCTGAATATTAATAAGGCAACTGAAGAAACTTCAAATTTCGATTGTCAGGACTGTTGCATACTTTTGTAAGTAACTGTGATTTTGTACATTAGTGTGACGAGTACTCCGGGATCATATCCGCATGTTATTAGGGAAGAAACTACAAACTACAATTGTTTTATTTCAACTCACCAGGACTATACTGATGTTGTCAGTCTCTGTGATTCTGTACCTTAGAGTGACGAGTGCTCAGAAACTTCCAACTTCGATTCTACGTCCTTTAGTCTGAATATTATTAATCCTTTTGTCAGTTTCTATGATTTTCTACCTAAGAGTGACGAGTACACAGGGATCTTAACCGCATGTTGTTTCAAATTACGATTGTCAGGACTGTTGTTGTTCTACTCACCAGGACTTTGGAGGCTTGTGTCAGTCTCTGTGGTTCTGTAAATTAGTGTGACGAGTACGCAGGGATCATAGCCGCATGTTGTTAGGGGGAAAAAAACTTCAAACTTCGATTCTACGTCATTTAGTCAGAACTTAATTAATGCTTCTTGTCAAACTCTGGGATTCTGTACCTTAGTGTGACGAGTACGCAGGGATCATAGCCGCATGTTGTTAGGGGAAAAAACTTCAAACTTCGATTCTACGTCATTTAGTCAGAACTTAAATTAATGATTTTGTCAGTCTCTGTGATTCTGTACCTTAGCGCGACGAGTACTCAGGGATCATAGCTGCATGTTGTTAGGGGAAAAAACTTCAAACTTCGATTCTACGTCATTTAGTCAGAACTTAATTAATGATTTTGTCAGTCTCTGTGATTCTGTACCTTAGCGCGACGAGTACTCAGGGATCATAGCCGTATGTTGTTAGGGAAAGAAACTTCAAACTACGATTCTACGTCCTTTAGTCCGACATCATTAATACTTGTGTCAGTCTCTGTGATTCAGTAGGCCTACCTTATAATGACGAATACTCAGGGATCATGCCCGTGTGTTCTTAGGGGAAGACACTTCAAACTTGGATTCTACGTCATTTACTTCGAACATTAGAAATGCTTTAGACAGTCTCTGTGAATCTGTTCTTTAGTGTGACGAGAATTCAGAGACCATAACCGCATGTTATTAGGAGAAGAAACTTCAAAATTCGATTGTTAGTACTTTTGGTTTTCTACTAGTCACGACTATGCAAGCTTTTATCAGTCTCTTTGATTATGTACCTTAGAACGACAAGTACTCAGTATTATATCCGCATGTTGTTGAGGAAAGAAACTTCAAAGTTCGATTCTACGTCATTTGGTCTGAACATTATTATTGCTTTTGTTGGTCTCTGTGATTCTGTACCTTAGTGTGATTAGTACTCAGGGATCATATCCGTATATTGTTAGGGAAAAAACTTCAAACTTCAATTCTACGTCCTTTACTTTGAACATTAGTAATGCTTTTTTCTGTCTCTGTGATTCAGTACCTTAATGTGACGAGTATCATGGACTATGCATGCTTTTGTCAGTCATATTAGTCTCGCGTGAACCAGACTCTTCTCGCTTGTCGGCTAGATAGTCTGGTAACAGAGCATATTAGACATTACACCAAAAACAAATGGCCGTAATATGGTACAGATATCGTAAAGTTGATTTTCTGGTAGGTTCATTTTAAAATATATTTCAAACATTACCGGTTAATCGAACCCAAAACTTTTGTATTTTGTTTTACAAATAAATCAATTTGACATTTACTTGCTAATGTAGACAAATACTCAATCCGAGTAGTTAACTATATCAGACTTGACATATTACAACATGAAGCACGTGGTACATAATTTCAGAAAATGAGTTCAGAGAAAAATATTACAGAGACAATGATCATCCTCATATTTCAAATCGATGTAGAAAAATCGATAAGTGAGGCACTGATGTTTGACAAAGTCGTTTAAGCAGATCTTGGAGTACTAATATAGCTGTTAAAATTATGATCTAGGTCACAGGTGTTTTAAAGCACGAACTGAATAGTTTTCAACTTCAACAAATAGACCTCAAATTAATTTATTTGTGAATAAATACAAATGCTTTGGGTTCGATTTAATGTTTGAAATATATTTCAAAATTAAGCAAACAGAAAACCAACTGTGCAATAACCGGACGATATTACGGCCATTTTCTTTTTGTAACGTTTAATGTGATCTGTTACCAGACTATCGCGAAAAGCGAGACTAGGATCATATCCATATGTTGTTAACGGAAGCAGCATAAATATACTTAAGATTCTAAAGCTGTGCTTAGTGTTATGCGGGAGAAATACTTTATTCCGACCGAACATGAAATATTCAAAAGATTAGGTGAAGAGAAAGGACCTAAATGTTCCAACGAAAGTTAATGAATTTAGATTGTAATCCAATGAACAGACGGCAAAGCAAATCAAATATAATGTTACAAGGTTTCGAAGAAAATCGTACAGATTAAAGAAAATGAAATAGATTTATATCATAGCTCAGGTCAATTAGCAGAGGGCCTATCATGTAAGTGTATTATGTGCAGGTAAATTGTGTCTAAAATTGTTTAATGGCTGGCTTTATTTAATAGAGGACCCGACACCTATTCTGGCTGGTATACCCTGTGATTACTATACTAATCCCAAGTATACCATATCCACTATACGTTTTATGTAACAGACAGGGGTGAATCTTGGAGAGAAAACCACAGTAAGTGTTTAATAATATCCTTTCAATTAATCATTAGCTCATAAAAAGGGTATAGGTGATGCAATTTCCATGTATCTGATATCCACCTGATATAGCGTGGGTATACGGCCTCCTGTATACGAATGAGTGACACTCAAACGCAGAGGTGGTTTTTACACCGGCCCCTTCCGGTTTTACACCGTTTTTAAGTATAACAAAAGGACAAACCATCATATATGTTAAATACCATATAAGTACATGTACGAAGTTAACAAGCAATCAAACAAAAAAACAAATGAATACTTTGTATCGGCTGACGTCTTCAATTCTATAATATGTAGTATACACCCATTGTGTCGGTTAATGTAACCATTACTATAATAATATAATGATAGCAATATAATAATCTGTCGGTTGGCAGATATTACTAGAATACTACACTATAATGTCTTATACTCTCCACCCAATCTGTCAGTTGATGTCTATGTTACTATTGCTGTGTAGTCTACAGATAATGTAATGGTTGACGTGTATATTATTATATTGCTCTGTAGTCTACACCCAATCTTTTGGTTAACGTTTATATTACCGTAATGCCATGTAGTTTTCCCCCATGTGTCAGTTGACGTCTATATTACTATAACGTTATGTAGTCTGCACCTAGTTTGTCGGTTGACGTTTATATCATTATGATGTTCTGGATCACCACCTAATATGTCAATTGACGTATATTTTACCATAATGTGTCTCCACCATTGTGTCGGTTGACGTTTATATTATTATTATGTTCTGAATCTCCACCCAATGTGTCGGTTGACATTAATATTACTATAATGCTATGTAGTCTACATCCAATTTGTCGATTAACGTCTATATTACTATAATGTTATGTATTATCCACCCAATCTGTCCGTTTACGTCTATATTACAGTAATGTTATGTAGTCTACACCCAATTTGTCGGTTTACGTCTATATTATTATAATGTTATGTAGTTTACACCCAATGTGTCGGTTGACGTTTATATTATTATGAAGTTCTGTATTCTCCACCCAATATGTTGGTTGACGTTATATTACTATAATGTTATGTAGTATCCACCCAATCTATTGGTTACTTTAATGCTACGTTGTCTACACCCAATGTGCCGGTTGACGTTTATATGATTATGACATTCTGTATTCTCCACATAATGTGTCGGTTGACGTCTATATTACTATAATGCTATGTAGTCTACACCCAATCTGTCGTTTGACGTCTATATTACTATAATGTAGTCTACACCTGATGTGTCGGATGACGTTTATATTACTATGATGTTCTGTATTCTCCACCTAATATGTCAGTTGACGTCTATATTGCTATAATGATCTGCAGTCTACACCCAATCTGTCGGTTTACGTTTATTTTATTATGATGTTCTGTATTCTCCACGTAATATATCGGTTGACGTCTATACTACTATAATGACCTGTAGTCTACACCCAATGTGTCGGTCGACGTGTATAATACGCTCATGTTCTGTAGCGTATACTGAATGTGTCGGGTGACGAGTACAATAATGTTGTGTACTCTACATCCAATATGTTGGTTAATGTCTACATGCAATATGTCGATTGTCGTCCATGTTACTATATTCTTCTGTAGTTTTCCCCATATAAACGTTTCCTAGTCACTCCGATTCTCCCGTTAAAGGTGCTTTCACCTTGGCAAATCGGTATGGTCTTTATAGACTAGACTGACTCCACTCTACCGCTAGTCATTGGTAAAATATACGACTCTTATCTTTTCGAGGTTTTTCCGGGTACTTCCAAAGGATGATTATATTAACATCAAATATATTTAGAAAGTGGAGGACTTTAAGATTCGAAATATAATGTCATATTATGATTCATTTTATTTTATAATAGCATTTATAAAGAAAAATATCAAATATTTTTTTCAAAATAGACCCTTGTTTGTAACTCATATTATTCTCAGATGGTTGAGAGATTTGTTTCCGAAATTGCAGGTCTTTGTAAGACAAGTATTTAAACTAAAAAACCGTCATAGGTTTTTTTTTTAAATTCAGGTTAGTTTTTGTACAAATTGATAAAATAATATGTAAATAGTAAAAACCTGCCCTTAAAAAAATATTTGCTTAGTGTCTTCAAAACGAAAATCAAAATAAAAAACTGCATGACAGTTTTTTAGATAATGGCTTCAAGATTGTGTGTGCCAAATTTCACAGACTGAGTGCGAGTAGTTTAAGACAATTAAATTATTTATATGACAAAAATCAAGAAAAACGCATCCTAAACGTGTGTAAATGATTGAACTCCGGATTGTTTTAAGATTACTCCCAATAAATTGAATAAAGAAATAGAGTTTTATCTATTGCGTTAAATATTTTCATATATAATTTTTAAAAAAATGTCAGGAGTCCTACCGGAGGCATGTATAGTCTTATAAATGTGTGTTTCTAACACCCATAAACATTTGTTCTGTTCCTCAGCTCAGTTCAAATACACATCCGCACAGTCATGCAAATGATCAGTTGGCCTTTCGCTAATTGGTATGTGGTAATAGTCAGCAGGTAGTCAGTTTAGGTGAGATAATCACGTTAATCCCTTCCGCCTTTCGATACACTTAATCTTTGAGGCATGCATTTCATAATTTAAATCTAAAAAAACCGTTCTTAAATACTGAATTTGTTGTCTAACTTTTTTGATTATATAGATTATGAAAAGAAGTTTTTCCATGCTAAGGGTACCTGTATAGAAAAAAAGAGGTTATTTTGAAAATTTGGGATGATGAATATCTACATGCATTCTACACTAATTTGCTCATCTGTCAGCAACCAGGCTGTGTACAATATATGGAAGAATTTCAAACAAAATTTACCCCAGCTCTGCACAAATGTAGTCTTCGTGACTCCGTTTTATTTGTAAAGTGTTAATATCATTTAAGTTTGGTAACA
>JAVFBW010198866.1:0-10020 GCA_034783835.1 Mopalia ciliata
CAGAGTATCGACTGCTTTATGTATTTTATAAGAGCTTTGGCCAACATGAACAATAAAGATAAATGGCAACTGCACTATGAAAAGGGACACCAAAATCGATTGACGGTTACAGTTTTTCTTTGAAAGAGAGTCAGGGCACGTCTTCCTCCAAATAAACCAAATAACTTACAAAAATCTAACTAAAATCTAATATAACGTCCGTCTTCTACAAAGAAACATCAAGTGGGTCATAAAATATCCCAGGATCGTAAAGTAAATTTGGTTCACCTTTAAACAGGCCCATTATTTTGATCTTTTTGTAACACACGGGGATCGTTGAAATGATGAGTACAAGGGCACTGTTTGGTGCATGCAATCAAAGAAAACCAGTCAAGTTTCTTTGATGAAATTGAAGATTTGAACCAAGGGAATTAACGAAGATTTCAAACAGAGTACTTAAAGCGGAATCCGGAGATTTCGACTGATTTATATGCCCCCACCGGCAATAATTTACGCCTGGCGTATCGTCTCTTTTCTATTCTGTGTCTTAAATGCATCACAGAGAAAACGCAGTTAAAATTTTCCATTGAAATTGCAGCATTTGCCAAAGGCTCCAGAGAGAAAGTCATTGAAAGAATCTATTGAGATTCCACTTTGATATCTGGGGATATTTGACAAGTGAAGATATCGTGCAATCTAAGCGTTTATTGTTTGAAAATACACTAATGACCCAAAATGAACGACCTCCTGGTTAGAGCATAAACATTCTCTTCGTTCAACACGAGGGCTGCTTATGGTTTGAGATTTGAGATTATATTATATTTACTGAATTATTATCTATACCGGTAGTATTGAGAAAGAACTTAAATGGGCTAAATGTTAGAAAGTTGTTTGTGTTGTAAGCATTCAGATATATATAAACCTTTGTTTGGACTAATTATTTTGTCAAGTGATATATTATCATTGTTTAAGTAAGCGGGTCATCAGGATGAGAAATCAAGTACCCCAGTACTTAACAATTAAATCGAAATTAAAATAATTGACAAATTAAAGTCTTGGCCCGCGCTTCCTTATAGGAATCCCCAAAAAAACAGAAGAGAAGTTTTCTAGGCGTGCATGTAATATTGTGCTCCGGAGCCATTGGTTCAAACACTTCTTAAACATCAGCGTATAGAAAATAGGGGGAAATATTATACACAGTCTATGGGAGGAAAGCAGAGAGTACAAAGTTTGTTTCCAACAAATTAGGGTAACGAATTAGGATAATTAAGGAGCTCTGAATCTAAAATGTTAAAATTAAAATGGTTTTTGATGATAATTAACTTTTGTGTATAATTAAATGATTTATTGTCAATCATATTGTCTTGAAATAAGCTGTGCACCGCCAGATATAAAGGTGAGACAGAGGTTTCAAATGGTGGAAGAGGATCCTAAAACTGAGTAAGCCACTCTGTGTATGAGGAAACCGTTAATGTATTGTATTTCAAATCATGTCATTCGCAACATTTACTACACTTCTTTTATTTAACCAAACAGAAATATTAAGAATTTTATCCCACCATTACCTCTAAACAGTCAACTTCCATTGTAACTAATAAACTGTACTAAATACACTGACAATGACACACTATTTACTATTTATATCTATGCTGTAATCAGTCATTCTCATTATTGTAAATGCTGGTCTAGACTTATGCCTGTACAATTTAAAGATAAGATCCAGACAGACTTTTCAGAATTCAGATAAATGTTGATGCGAAGATCAATTTCTTCTGGCCATCTTAAAATTGCTCAAGGAAGCTGGCTGCTATAGAACCTACTGTATTTTTTGAATTTCCAAAAAGTTAGTTTAAAAGTTTTTAACCCGAGTAAAGATTAATTAAGGCAAGTCTATCCGCAATTGAATATCTTCTTGAATTCTTACTTTGAAGCCGGCTAATTCAATTTGACATTGTAAATAAAACAGGCCGAGTGCTTCTCGATTAATATTTACCTCGGTTAAATGGAAATCGTTTTCCGATGTACCAGGGTACATAGTCTTTATGCAAAACAGTGTTGACGTAAATGAATAGACATTGACAACTAAGCGTGCAAAAATATAAAACAGTGAGCTTCAAACACCTGGCCAGTGAAGATCGATTCTTCTATCCAATGATTAACTGAACTGGTGTTATTTTTAAGTATAATTGGCAGGATGTGATACCGTAAATTTTCTCACAAACGAAAGAAGAAATTGAGCAAGTATCGACATGGTGATATTATATAAGTGGAAGAGATCGAAATCCATAGAGTGAATTGGAACCAGCCAATAATTAGTCATAATTTCATTTTTATCGAGCAAAGTATTTTGTGAACGGTTTAACCAAGTCCGTCGCTTCAAACCAATATTTCATTTTAAACAAGTATCCAAATACGCACAATGTAATAGCATTGTCACAGTTGACGATCATACAGTGTAATGGGCCATATGGTGAGTTGATTTTATTATGTGAAGTGGACCGCCTGAAGCCACTATTGGTGGTAATATAATTCAGATATTAACGGTCGTTGTTCTGTTTATATCTTGTTTTAGTCACTGATTTTCAAAAATGTCAGGAGTCAGGAGTAAATTGTTTTCATAATCGTGGTAATTCAAAAAGCTTGACCAAAAAATGTAGCATTTTAGAATATTTTTTAGATTTAAATTGTAAAATGCATGCTTCAAAGATTATGTATTTTGAAGGGCGGAAGGGATAAACGAGATTATTTCACCTCAACTGACTACCTGCTGACTATTACCACAAATCAATTAGCGAAAGGTCCATTATTAATTACATGAGCTTTGGGGATGGGTATTCGAGCTGAACAGTAGACATGGTGAACAAATGTATATGGATGGTAGAACACACATTTTATATGGACTACTCACGCCTTCAGTAGCACTCCTACTGTTAGTTATTAACAAAGGTGTGAACGAAATCTGTGATGCTGACGTCTGTAAAATTTCAAAGTTAAGACTGCCATTCTAAGACATTATTTTAGAATTATGTATTAAAAAATTAATGCAATAAATACAACTCTATTTCCCCTTTTCATTCAATTTAAAAAAAACAACATGTTGTTAATTAAATTTATTGGAGTAATCTCAAAACAAACCTAAGTTCAATCACTTACCATACGTTTAAGCTGTATTCGCAACTTTCATTTTTCTTGATTTTATGATTGAAATCTATTTGCACTAAGTCTTTGAAATTCGACACAGACAATCTTATTTTTTTATGGCCAGATGTTTATTTTTTACAAAATTATTTTAATCAATTGTTCAAGAAATAACTTTAACTTTTTGCTTTATTTTTGTCATTATAAAATAAAAGAAATCATTTTATGACATTTTATTCAGAATCTTGAAATCTTCTGCTCTCTAAATATATATATGATGTTTATATAATCATCATTTGGAAATACCCACAAAAGACACGAAAAGATAAGAGTCGCAATTTTTACTCCTGACTAGCGGTAGAGTCCTTAAAGGATCTTAACTTACATATACTGAAATTCAAATATACACCTTATTTATGGTGTACTTATATACAAATACGAAACCGTTTAAGGACTCTACTGTTAGTCAGGAGTAAAAAATGCGACTTTTATCTTTTTCGTGACTTGTGTGGGTATTTCCTAATGATGGTTATATTAACATCATATATCTTTAGAAAGCTGACTTCAAGATTCTAAATATGTCATATAATGATTCATTTTAGTTTATGGAGGCATTAATAACGAAAACCATTTTTTGTAAAACATTCAAATATTTTTTTTTTCAAATGGATCCTTGATTGTAACTCTTTTTTTTCTGAGACGGTTTGAATTTTTTCCAAACTTGCATGTCTTTGTATACAAGTATTTAAACTAAAATAAGTCATAGTTTTTTTTTCTCTATATTCATGTTAGTTTTTGAACAATTGAACAATATATATCTAAACAATAAAAATCTGCCCTTAACAAATACCTGTTAAATATCTTCAAAACGAAAGTAAATTTTAAAAAACTACATCACGGTCTTTTAGACGATGGCTTCAAAATTGTTTGTTCCAAATTTCAAAGACTAAGAGCAAAGGGTTTACGATAAATAAACGATTGAAATGATAAAAATCAAGAAAAATGAAAGCTGAGAAAACAGCATAAACGTATGTAAATTATTGACGTCGGACAGAATAACGATAACTGTACCTTCTGACACGCTGCTAGTTAAATTATCTAGCATTTATTCCACGACTACCCATAAGTTGACTTGATGTGAGAAATCCGTAATGGGTGGATTTATAATTGTATAGGAATAAGTCTTTGAAATTACAGTGTTTGGCTGAAATAACAAAGATATTAGCTTGAAGAAAA
This sequence comes from Mopalia ciliata, assembly GCA_034783835.1. Classification (NCBI taxonomy): domain Eukaryota; kingdom Metazoa; phylum Mollusca; class Polyplacophora; order Chitonida; family Mopaliidae; genus Mopalia; species Mopalia ciliata. The sequence goes on from JAVFBW010198866.1 coordinate 4,354, forward strand.
AGGACTTTGTTACTAAATATTGAATAAATTTGTTAACAATTATATTAAAACTGAATTTTGAATGGTTGCATACCGTTTTTGTTTTTTAGAACTTTGATACTTTCATTTATACCATATGACCATACAGCTGCTTACTACATTTCTGCTTTCGTTTTTGACAAACTATACGGCCTAGACGCAAACCAATTAAACTTAAAATTTACATCAGTTCAATTGATCACTGGATAGAAGAATCGATTTTTACTCGCCAGTTTTTAAAGTCGACTGTAGGCGTCAATGTATTTAAATTACGCCAACACTGTTTTGCCTAAGACTGTTGACTGTAACTATGTAACATCGTCGATACCATTTCATAAACTTTGCACAGAACGCGGTGTCCATTTAACCAACGTAAAGATGTTATAGTCAAGCACTCGGCCTGTTTATTTACAATGTCCAGTTGAATCAACTGCATTCAAAGCAAGAATTCAACAAGATACTCCATTGCCCACGAAATTTGGTTTAATTAATCTTTACCCGGGTTACAAAACTCTTAAACTTTTATGAAATGCAAAAAGTGCCCTTGGCATCCATATCCCTTGAGTGTTTTAAAATTATGACCAAAAGAAATGATGTTCAGGTCATCATCTATCTAAATTCTGGGAAGTATGTCCGGTTTTGGTAATACATTGTACAGACGTTAAGCCCTAGTCACAGTAGACATAAAACTCAGCCGGAAAATTGTCCGAATATAAATTCGCGGTATATTCCTAAGTGTATTCTAAAAATTCTGGCTGCATTCTCAGTGCAGTCTGAAAAATCTGGTCCATTCTCGTGGCTATTCTTAATGTTTTTCTCTTGCTCAAAACGTTTGAGATGCAATTGTAGTGGAGAAATACCGAACCGCATTCGAAGTGTATTCTAACTGCATTCGAACAACATTATAAATAGTTTCTTTAAAATACATTACCTGTTTCGTAACACAAAGAGGCAACACAAACCCAATTTTATGATCCTCTTCCATCATTTCAAAGCCTGATTGTGCCATATTTCATTCACTTCTCACTATTATGTCTGATTTTGTCGCCATTTTAATTGTTTTAAACATTTTCTGATCCAGGCATTCTTTTTTATCTTTTTTGATTAACAAACTTTTTTCTCCCTGCTTTCATCAGACAGTCTGTAGAAAATTTGTTTTCCCTGTTTTCTCTATCTGCTAATTAAATAGAATTTCATATGTATTACTTTGGAGCACAATATTATTTGTATATGCCTAGGTACCTTCTGTGTAGAATTTATGGGACACCTATGGAGACGAGTTGGCCAAACATTAGTTTCTTCGATTTTAGTTGTAAATTATTCAATTATTGATCTAACTGTTAAATAACACGGTATATTTTCAATGAGGGTTAAGTTAAAAAAATCTATAAACTAATCGGCTTGTTTGTTCTGTTTGAGTCGCGAATAGCTGATAACGTCTGAAAGGGCTTTGCATATATCAGTTCTGCGAGCGAACACACTACTGGTATGTCAAGACATGCTCATACGAATGTGTTATCAACATCGCAACAAGGTTTCCCTTCAATGTTTCACAATAAAGGCTAGTTTTTCACCGCTGATCTTTCGACGCAAAAGGCTGCTGTGTAGGAAATTACGTTAATCTTTGCAAGAAGACGTTCAATTCTACCAATGTAAAATCTCCTTCGGAATTATCCTCCTTACAAGGAGTGACAACTGATTGATGAAGACAGATTTTGTCAAAGACCCGCCAATAAAATATTGATTATTGCTAGAAGATTGTCATTATACTTCATTATACCCAGAGCTATATTGCCTATTCTTCAAAGAGATACAAATTAAGAGTTTTATTTTACATTGTTTTGCACCAAACGTGGTATATTGGTTGCGGTATATCTTTGTTTGCTCTCATATTTAACTAATATTACAGAATATTGCACAGCTTTGAAATAGAAAATATCTGAATTTGAACGAAATGCTTCAAATGAAATATATTTTAACCAATAATGATAGAACGGACATTTGCCTTTCAAATATAATACATTTTTATAGCAAGAGTGGCTCGTTGGTTTATTTCAAAACTAATACATTTTCTGTCAAAAAGTATATTTTTTTTGCAAGCTACAAATGGCTTTCTGGGGCCTTTAACAAATGCCTGGACAATTTATTCGGCGTTTCTTCTGTGTTGCATTTAAGACACAGGATAGAAAAGAAACGACACGCTCGGTGTGGATAATTGCTCAGTGGGGGCATACAATTCATTCCAAATCTCTGGATACTGCTTTAAATATTTCGTTTGAAATCTTCTTTAATTCCCCTGGTTCAAATCTTCAATTCCTCCAAAGTAACTTTACTGGTTTTTATTGATTACATGTACGCAAACGCACATTTGCACTCTTCATTATAACGTGTCCCCCTGTGTTACAAAAAGATAAAAAGGCAGGGTCTGGTGGACCAATTTACTTTAAAATGTCCTTTGAGACATATTATTAACTTATTTATGTTTCTTTGTGGAAGACGGACGATAGTTCCTTAACCTACTCTCTTTCAAAGTTCACGGGCTTTAAAAAACGATCCAGTGGTACCTTGAGACGGATAGTATCTTTAAACCAAATTTCTGATGTTTAAACCAAATAATCTATTCGTGCTGATAAAATGTCAGAAACATTGATGCAAAATTCCTTTAATGACTTCTGGAAAGAAATTTAAATCAATAACACTAAACATCCAGCTCGTCCAAACAGACAGTTGTTCTACCCAACCACATTATCAAAACAATGAAAAGAAGATTTCAGACAGGCAAAAAAGTCCTAATTTTACCCGAGACTGGCGGTGGGGTTCTTAAATACAACGATAAGGTTGTTTCTCGGAAAACTATACATTGTTTGTAAACTAGGACAACGCATGAAATTAATGGTATACATTTATGTATAGTAATAGGTTTAGAAATGCCAATAAAAAAACAGTAGCTAGGTTTTTCCTTTGAAAAGATTTTAATGATATTTAGATGTGGTGTGTTAAACGTCCCGTACTAATTTCCGGCTAACCACTTCTTTCCTTTGCACTAAACACAAAACGGTTTGATACGTATATGTTAACACGCTTCGTCATCAGGACACACTGACTATAAAGGCAGATATGGAACATTTAACCTCCTGTTATATTAGTTAAATTGCGTTATGTTATCATCAGGATAATAAAACTTGGTTATACACAAAGTAACATCTAGTCTGTCTAACTAGAATGTATTCATTAAGATAGGGAAATCCCCCCCCCCCCCCCTTAAACGCATACATCCCCCCAACACACACGAACAAACAAACGTGTAGCCAACTGTTTTAACAAAGGTAAGTTTATTCAAGACCTACTATCTGGGACAAATTAGCATTGTTTATAAACTAGGACAAAGACATGAAATAAATGGTATACATGTAAACAGGTATATATAATAAAAAGGTTGAGAAATGCAAATAATAAAGCCGCAATTAGAGTTGTTAAGACTAAAAAATGTGTCTGCCTGGGCAAATCGGCCAGAAAACAATGTGGTTTTCCTCATTCTATAACAGACATGTACAAACATGTGCAAATATATCAAGAATAATAAAAGACAGTCCGCTGTGAAGGTTTATGTTTAATAACGAGATGTGATTAGTGTAATGTTTCAATAACTATGGTCTTACGAAACACAGGAGTAGTTCTTGTTATTAACATTGCGCTGATGGACGAAAAATATAAAGTAATTAACCAGCACGATAATTTGCCTTAATACGTCCGTTCCTTTGACGTATTTTCTTTTTTTCGTCGTGAAATGATGGTCGTTTTTTATATATCTGTAGGCCATGTTCTAACCCAATCCATCATTCCAGCTACACTTTAATACAAGGGCCCGACATTATAGACAGAAATAGTTTGATAAGCCTCAATACTATTAGATGCTTTCCGGATTTTTTTCTCTCTACGCAATTATATTTTGAAATAGACAGCATTTCGCCTCAAAATCTGCCTCCATATTTTTTGAAAATTAAATAATTTGACCAATTTCGGCTTTATAAGCATATCTACAGCTGTACACTAAAACTAAGGATATGTCGCGATCCACTGAAACTGAGGACAACTGAACGCAGCCGACGTGTTCGTGACGAACATGTCGACATTTTACAAAACGCTTTTGATTCACTGCAACATAACACCACAGAAAGAGGACGGAACAGGTCGACCTCCATTAAGTGTAACTGTGTACAAGTAAGTACACATGCTCACTGTGCAGCTATCATACCGTCACATGGTAAACGGTTATCGTGTGACGCTGTTAGAAAGATGCCACATTTACACAAATCGAACGTTAGCTTTTTAATGACACCTGGCAACAAGCGTTCGATTTGATAACTACTTGCTCGTCGTACCAAAACTGCTTCATTCTTAGCTCGATTAGTCTTTTGTGTGTATCTCATTACTCCTTTCAAGATGAGATCCATACGGAAGCCCACTGGTACCTAACTGCCTTGTTAAATAAGAAGGTTAGGTACCAGTGGGCTTCCGTAATTCCACACGTGACGTGTTTGTTTTGATCAATTGCAGCCAGTTGCAGAAAAGTATAACCTGATCAACTCGCTTGTGATCAACTGCCACTAGTTGTACCCAGTCGCAAGAGCGAACATGTCGACTGAGATCGGGTGAATTCAGTTGCAGTGAGATGCTGGTAGATGAGTTGAGATGAGTTGAGATGGATCGCAAGGTCGACATGTTCTTAGCTAAAGATGGCAGTTGCTGTTGTAAGATAATTGTGTTTTGCTGTTACGCTGAACTAAAAGCATTCAATTATAAATGGGTATGATTATTTCACATCATTGATATTCGATCAAACTATTCCTGGTTAGGGTGTTTGGTAATCATGGGAGTATCCGGTCAACTTTCTTAATTTAGTCGACGATTATAACCTTTCATTTCCGCACGAACTCAACAGCAATGACCATTGAAACCTAAGGTCGAATTCACAATTCACTTAACAAAGTCTAGTTGAAAATGATGTCACATAATTGAAAACACTTCTCAAAATTACATTGATACTTGAGGGTTTCACTTCCGATAATGTTGTCCCCCGTGGGGGAGTGGGTCGGCCGTTTAACACCAACAGGCCCTGTAGAATACTCCACCGGCTTCGTCAGTCAATCGTCAGAGGCGAGAAAGAGGCAACCTGTTGGCCGTGGGTTGCAGCCCTTGTCGGAGGAGAATGAGATCCTGGTGACTGAGGGGCAGTTTGGCTGGCAAATGGGTGCCACATAGCCATTCCGCTTCAACACGTCACTTTGGCGATCTATCAAAAGAAGAAATCTGCGCCGAACTCTATGTTGAAAGTATAGCTAACGTTAAGCGATTTACAACAAAAAAGGATGGTATAATTATAAAACTAAATACATATTTAATTACATTTGATTCAACTACAGTACCGGACCACATCTACATTGGTCATTACAGGATGAGGGTGGATATCTTCATCCCTAGCCCAACAAGGTGTTGCCAGTGTCAGAAGTTCAGACACGGAAAGAACCCATGTAGAGGTGGTGTGGTTTGCTTTCGTTGCTCTGAAGAAGGTCATGAGGGCTTCGAATGCACCAAGACAATAAAATGCTGTAACTGTCATGAGGCCCACATGGCCTCCTCCAAAGACTG
>JAVFBW010198877.1:0-10019 GCA_034783835.1 Mopalia ciliata
TTAAACAGACAGACTTGATCCTGTGAACAGTATTTATCTACATTGGAGTAGGGTTAAGAAGCGCACTCCGGCAGCTGTTATCACTAAGCCACGGTCTTTGCTGTAGTCTTTTTTCGAATAACCATAAAATTGGTCCCCTAAAGTTTTGTGAGGTATAAACCAAAAATTGGCATTTTCCCCTGGTTTGCGGTTTTTTATGTGTCTTTGTGAAAAATAAGGCAAAATTGTTTAAAAATACAATCTTCCTTGACAATCGGATGACAAAATTGGTCAAAATCAGTAGCACCTTTGTTGCCCCTTATCTCTAAAAGCACCAGGGCAACAGTTAACTCCAATATAATAAATAGCCTGCGAAAAATGAATGTTTCTACAGGCTTTCAAATGAAGGGAAGAGCTCAGGTACATATCAAAATACACCTTTACTAGACAGATAAATCAACTCCATGTATGGGAGACGGTATCAGAAATGAAACTCAGACAGTAACTCATACTTATGTGATATTTTCCTATCATTTATCATAGCATTTAGGCAGTGTATAGATCGTGTGACAAATACATGCTCCATCCATTATGACAATCATGGTCTGTTGTGTCACATTACAAATTTGATTTAAACGATGAGGCAGTAAAAATTTGCTCTAGCATCAGGAACTACAAAAATAAAACAACTTTGGCACAAATAAGACAACAGTTTAAAACTGAACTGGCATAACTATGTCATTGCTAGATGTAACTATTTCCTGATAGGACACATAAAATTAAATTCTGTAAATAATCAGATAAAGATTACATTGACATTAAAAGTTTGAGATTAGCAGAAAGGTCATTTCTAAAACTGATATTACCCTAACACTTATACAGTTAAGTTTGTTTATTTGTTTGATTGGTGTTTAACGTTGTACTCAAGTGTATTTCACTTATATGACAACATATTGTCTACTTCACACTATACAGCCTTATTACGGTGGAAAACTAGGAGGAAATCTTGTAAAAACAACACCCGCAATTGCCGGAGACACAACATGTGACTTGCTCATATACCTGATGGTCAACAGGCGGACTTGACCCAGTGAACGATAAATCGAAGTCGGTTAAGTTTAGGAAGCGCACTCGCCACCACTAAGCCCCGACCGAGGGCTATACAGTTAAGAATTAGATTGAACCATTTTATTGAACTAATCCTGGCACAAATAGTACAAGATTTAACAAGATTCTGAACAAAGCCCCTTTATCTTTACACATATATGTCCATCAACTCAACAATGTTTTATCAAGCTTCAAGTACACACTAAGAAAAGCAACAACAAAATATAATGCCACAAATTTTCCTAATTGCATTGGATAAACACACTGAACAAGTGGTTTCCACCAAATCGATATTGTTAACAAAACTCCTCATGCGATGAACTATCTCAATACTACTGTGATAGGTAACAATAGATAGCACAGCGATTAGATATATGCTTATCAATGCCTCATTGGATGAACACAATATAAAAATTACAGATTATAATCAATCAATTTCTGGAACAATGCTAATAGTTTGTCCCGATAAGGACGGACACTGTTTCCAATTAATTTTTGTTTCGTTTTATCGAACAATTTGTACTTCAGCACTTCAACTTAGATTGGAACTCTGAAAAACATTTACTGTCATATTCACCACAAACTTTTCTAGAAATCAATAACAAACTTTCTGATATTGATGTCAACATTCATAGTATTTCTCTGGCAACAGTTTAGAATACAAAAGAATCAAATTAATGAACTGCTAATATGCTGCCTGGAATGACCTAGACACTGTAGACAGTTTTTCTAAAATAATTGATTAACAAACCTTTCCGTCTAAACATAAATAGCAATCATAGCCATTTAAGACAAAAAAAACATAAAAGACATAGAGTGATGATAACAGATCAACTGGCAGAATTCACAAGACAAAAAATAAATCAATCACCAATCTTGACAAAGTTGACCTTTTTCTTTGAAAATTCTAAAACCTTTGAAGCTCAATACAATACAAAAAGACAAATAAAAAAACAATTGTACATCAATAAAAAAGTATTTTGACTAACTTTGTCTTTGCACATGGTTTTAAGCTCCTGGTCACAGGTGACACCTTGGTCTGCCATTATGAAGAGAGAGGAGACTAGCGATCTCAAGACTTGTGATGTGCCGTGCTGAGTGAGAGGCTTAGACTAACGACAGCCAGTAGCTAACCCGTCTCCCTTTTGCAATGAGCCTTGTCACATTGGAGCAGTTAGCCAGTGTCTAAACACACTCACCTAACTATCTCTGTCAACACTGAAGGACAGAGTGGAAACGAGCTAGCCAATAAATGTACATTATAAAGACAATTTGAGTCAAATTTAGAAATCTATCTAGTATGACATAAAGGTAATATACAGATTAACTTAAGAGATAACTAAACTTGGTAATAACTCTGCATCTAATTTTTACAAAAAGATATTGTTTATTTGTTGCTGTTTTGAAAGTTGTGTATTTGGTCAATCATGTTATGAGTGCCAATAGTTTTGCTTATATTCTGTTGCTTGAAAATACATAAAACATAAATCATAAACCTGAATTGATTGATTGATTGCTTGATTGATTGATTGATTGATTAATTGGAGTTTTATCCTGTGTATTTCAGTTATATAATGGCAGTGTATTCCAACAATAATTAACACTAAGAGTGACCATAAAACGGTTGCAAAGTTAATCTTCCATAAGTTCCTTCGGTTACAGTTAAAGCAGCATTGCTGTTCTCTATTAAACAAACTGATAGGAGGAAACATGTTGGTCCTGAACATTTGACCGTGTTTGTTCTTGTGATTTCAATGAGATTGGTTTGTACCAGCCATTTCATGCCAAAATATATCAATCCTCTAACAAAATTAGAAAGATTCACATACTGTGATTAAAGATAATTGCGGTATATACATGTACATGTATACAAAATTGTACAAGTCAAATTAGATTATATCAAATTCCGCCTATAGAGTAAGCATGATATTGCCCTGTTGCTCCTGTGGCCGGTTGCTCAAAGCACTATTAAATTAAATCGTGTATTAGACCCAGGGGTCCCAAAATTAAAACAAATGTCTGAATGGGGTTATATCTTCTACATGTATCTCCATGGACCTATATGTCCCCCTGTTGATTACTACAGCCTGGGTTCAAGTTAAAGGGATGGTTCACTTAATAAATGCAGCTTAGCATTGAATAGAGCTTGAAATTTTATATAAATTTTTTTTTTTTGTATTTTTGCGATTTGTTTAACAATTCTTATTCAGCATCAAAAGTTAGCTAGTTCATTACAAGGTTAAATATACTATGGGGACAGACATTTTTATGAGGGCAGCTGGAGGTGTGTTGTCATGACTAATTGACGCTGTCTATCACAACAAAGCCGTCATACAGTTTGCGCCAAATTTCTGAAAAGCCCTCCGTTCGCTCATAGCAGTCAAACAAATATGTTTGAAGGTAGCAGCTTTGCCAAAAAATTTGTTATCATATTTTGTATGGAAGTGTGACATCCATACAGATGCTCACAAATACCGACTCAATCACCAAGTAAGCTTATATACTTGCTAATTATATTGTCTATCCCTTTAAGCACATTAAAAGACCAGTGCTTGAACAGATCTCAGGCACAATGATTTTGTTTGGTGTCTTTGTTTACATCTTGTGATTGTCCTGCTTCGTCACAATTTGTTTTTATTTCATCAAGCATGGTCGATACAATAAAATGGGGCCCCATGCAGTCATAGGAGATAAATAATGTAGAGGAATGTAGAGTCATAGGAGATAAATAATGTAGAGGAATGTAGAGTCATAGGAGATAAATAATGAAGAGTTTTAACAAAAAAAAAAATAATACAAAAAAAAACACCCACCGATTCACGCCCCCTTTTGGTCAAACCTAAAATCCTGGTGAAATCAGAAATGCACATAAGAAGAAAATGACTGCAGGAAATCACCTTGATGGAACAAAAATTGAAATGGCAACTTTAATTTCTAATCATAAGGTTTGGTATTTCATGAGGAATTTCCCATTGGATAAATTATACGTCTCAACAACAGGGAAACATTATTGATGATTATTCGCCATAGCATATCAAAACAGAAACAGTTTATTAACTGGGGGCCTCTTGCCCAATGTGCAACCAACTGTACCACAGCACATCCTCGGAAACATTCTTATTACCACAACAAGTTTACAGATAGTTTGCTGGTCTGGATTCTGAGAATAAATCAAGCCTGGGAACCAAACTCTTCAAGAACATCAGTTTCTTGAATTAATACAGAGCCCTGAGGTGAGAACCGCCGCGCTTAATAACAAAAACACTGATTACAAAAACATGTAAAACGAATATGAAATATCTCTGTCACGAAATAAGAAAATATTTACGAAAACAGACTAATGGATAAAAAAAGAAATAACATGATTTTGTTCATTTGTTTTATTGGGGTTTTACATTTTTCCCTTAAGTGTATTTAACTTTTAGGACTACATGGCAGCCCAGTGTTAAAAAAACCACCTTATTCTAACTGGCAACAAAAAACAGACAAGAGTTGTTTGTTTGTCTGCTTGGTGTTTAACGTCGTACTCAAGGGTATTTCACTTATATGACGACAGATTGTCCACTTCACACTGTACACAGCCTTATTGCAGTGGAAAACTGGGAATAAATCTCATAAAAACCACCCCAGCCATTGCCGGAGCCACAACATGTGACTCGCTCATATACCTGATGGTCCAGACAAGAGATGAGATAAGCAGTAGATACGGGGCTATAAAACAAAATGTGCAAAATTTATATTGCAATAATTACTGTACAAGACAACAAAATCAATTAGCTTTGTGTGTAAAATCATGGGGATGCTAGAATTAAGACTGTTAGCAAACTAATGATGCTAGGCTATTCAACACAATTACAGTACCAGGATACAGAATATAGATGTAACCTGGTACAGGTATGCATTGCAAATAGATCTAAAAGAAGGTCGGCAAAAACGAGGTATGTTTGGAGTAATGGAGATCTAATGAGAGATTTTGGAGCAATCGTTTTGTTGATAGCGAAATTGATTTTCCGCAAAAATAGTTCCCAGAGAATGAATCAAGGTGACAGAGGAGAATTGTGCTGTGAGAAACTGTTTGGGGGAAGAGGTTATGTGCTCTAAACCCAAAGCCTGGAGATCTTGCTCCAAATCTGAGAGTAGAAAAAACAGACTGAGAACCTACTCAGCTGAGTACAAGATCAACACAAATTCCAGCCTCCGGAACAAAACAGAAGGAGATGTCAATCAAAGCCGTAAACAGGAACTTTCACATGCTGGTATTTCCTGACTGCTTTAAGAAGATTTCTACATCACTGATTAATAAGTAATAAAGCAATAATTTTCAAAATTTTAATAAAAAAGCAAGGATCGAAAGTTCAGATTAATCAGATACATGAAGCACAAGGACTTTTGAAATGGTTCTTAACATTTTTTCCAAGTATGGACTCTCAGTTCAGATATCCTCTTGGGAAGACTAAAATACTTTCATGACGTTACACCCTGTTGATAGCCAACATCGTATCATAAAATACCATAAAACCCTACACAGTAGCCATGTCATTTGGTTTCTTTGGTTATGGATTAGTTGCAGTTATTTCACTAATGATGACAGGATTGACAGCGGTCCAACATGAACATGTCATCTATGTTGGATTATCTTAATACATGTTTATGGTTACACAAGACATTTGTTTTGATAACCAACCAAGTCACATTTCACAGATACTGATCTCACCATGCATTTCTCTCCTCCTTAAACAAAGATTGATAGAGGTAGTTTTAAGGAGCCAAATATAGGCCCCTAATACTCCATATCAGAAGGTTTAGTTGGAATTTGAGATAAAAAGGCAACCAATTTAGTTTTATGTACACATCTCTAGATGACATCTCTGTGTCTTACAAAAAATCTAAAGTTGTATAATGTATCACTGTGTATAGATGTAGTCAATGTATTTATTGTTTGAAATATTCCCTTTGATATTTTGTCTGGAAGTCAACCGTGACAATAAAGGCTCCTTAGATGTGACTGTCTCCAAAGTTTGGGGAAATTAAAATATTTCTTTGTTGAAAGTAATAAATATGCAATGTTGAATCAATATCAAATCCAAACTAAATCTGGCAATGTAACTTTCTAATTCCTAAAAAATAAGCTATGCAATGAGCCTTCACAACACCAGAACTGTTTGATAGTATAAAAACACTTTGCCAATCCATGCTAATATCCTACTCCATTTGAAGAAGAACTGATTGATAGTCCCAAAAGGTTAAGGCTTGAAAATTATGTATTTGACTAGATGAACCATAAACGATATGCAATTACAATAGTACTAGTCAATCCAAGCTTATATTGCCCATAGATTCATACATTTTTTAATTTTCGACCGAAGGTAGGTTAAAATGATGAGAAAGTTTTGTTATACAAAAGAACAAACCTAATGTGATCTTCTCTGCTTTACGGACTATTTTGGAGATATTGATGAGCAGCAGTGCCTATTCTAGGATTTAAAATCTGCCTGTCATAAATCCCTATTCTAAGAAATTTGGCCTGTCCAAATTTTCAATTTTGCTATCTATCCCATGTTAAAATTCAGCATCTCTACCTGTCATTTTAACCATTTTTAGAAATCCTTTCTCAAATAACAGGTGGACGATCTCTAGCTTAGACTGTTATCAGCAGAATATAGGGGTTCTGAGAAAATCACTATTATAAATTCGTATCATAATTTTAACTTCACAATTAGCTAAGTCTTATCCTATGTTGCATTATTATTAGTTTTAGAGAATCGTTCTTTCTTTCCTATCATGAGGATGTGTGTTTTTTCCCCATTAACTTGTTTTTTGGGAACAAAAAACTGAGAACATTTACTGAGAGGTATTACCACTTGTAATATATCTGACTAGGGGTTTTCTTGATAGGGGAGAAGTTATTTAAATGTTATAGAAATTTAGCCATGACATTTAAGAAGATACCTGTACTTTGTCATTAGACAATAACACAGGTGTGTAACTAAGATATAAACATAAAACTGACAGTGGGTCATCTATTTTAACTTAATCCCCACCAGGTTGTCACCTGCTTTGTCTAGCAGACTTTATCCCGCCTTGACCTTACACAGGTCTTTATCCTTTAATAGTACTATTATATTTACCCTGAAAGATCAATAATGGTGAGTGGCCCCTGGAAATAAAAATGAATGCAGCATCTCGTTATATCCATGTAATTTATAATCATCTGAATAAATATCATCATTGTATCTGTCCATTTGGTTGATTATGGTTTAACACCGTACACAGTTATTTTACTGACATGAGGGCATGAGAGCCGATGTGTGAAGGAAACAAGCGGTGGCAAGTGGCAGCAGTCATTGACAATACAGGAGAATCCCAAAACACAAGAAAAAGATATAAAAACGATGCCTGTATGGGAATTCACAAAGTGCTTAAACTTGCACACTCGAAAGTAGGCAATAAATCAGCACTGTAAATACAGGAGTCAGAAGATCTATCTGCTTTCGAAAAAATTAGGTGAACTGTATCTGTTATTTTAAAGTAGTTGATTAACTGATTGAAGAACTGGTTTTTATGGCAATTACTTAAGCTTATTAATATTGGTGATGTATACCAAATATAATTATACTAAACACAACTTTAAAATATAGAAATGAATGTTCTAGCTATGCTAAGTAGAGCCAGTAAGGGTATGTTTATCACATACTACCCTTTAGTTAGTGGAATCTTGCTAAAGCAGGAAAATACCATTTATAGTCACTTTGTGAAAAACCAAAAAGTATTCTTTATTATTTACAATAACCTCAGATGAGGGTTTGCAGTTGTTGACACAGACTAGGTGGGTAGCGTTTTGTGAGCGCCAGACTAGGTCTAGGCTCAAGAACACTTATATGCCATACTTAGTTAGAAGATGTTGAATTTAGTTCAGCTAATTCTCTAGTGTAGCTTCGCTTAACACACACACTTTAAACTGATTGGAAATAACCTGCAAGGTTCTTTTTTTTCATATGTGACAACAATGCCCAGCTAGAAGTGGCGCCCTTACAGGGTGTGGTTCAATGTCGCTTATAAAATACACAACTCAACACCTGATTTGCTGTATACCTATAGAAAGATTTACTGTATTTTTAGAAAAGAATGATTTGGCCTGAAATCATACGCTGACGTAAAGAGAATGGAGAATGTTATTAATTTCCTGTTGGAGACGGCCACTAGGCGGACAAGTGGCTGATTTCCCCCTGAAGTTACTCATTGAGCCTGCTCTCCGTCTCAGTCCAGTCCACTCATTTTTCACCAAATAGTCTGCTAACAACAGTTAAGTCACCCTAATTTCATACGCACCTACAGCAATTCTGTTACATACTCATGTTACCATGGCAACAAAGGTTGTTATCCAAAGGCTTGAGGGAAAGAAACATAGAATTTACCAGCAAAACAATCTTTTTATGAAACTGATAAATATGCACTGCTACATGTATTTCTACATTAATGAAAAATATTTATTTTAATACACATTTAGCAACTCTAATTAGAAGATCCAAAGGTTTCCTGAATCAGGGTATCATTTAACATGTTATACCAACAAGTCTGATCACAGTTAATGACAGGTGAAATATAAAACCAGAAAGATTTAAATAAATACAGGTGTCATGATCATGTACAACTGTGATTTGAATAATTAAATATAGAGTTACCAATGTAGAAATCGACCAAAACTATAAAAAATAAGCTGAGTAATAGCTTTGTTTGTTTGTTTGTGAGTCACTCATATACCTGATAATCAACAGATGGACTCAATCCCTTGAAAGGTACATTGGAGTAGGATTAGTAAGCGCACACACTAACAACTTAGCCCCGGTGGTGGACTATGAGTAATAGCATGTACAACACTAAAACCTCATTTTGAAAAAGGGGTGGCCGCAATCTTGCTCACACCACCTTTTTCTACATGTACTTGCATGTAGGTCAACTTATTTTTTTAGATATTTCTGTACATAATATCAGAAGTCAAGTAGAAGTATAAAACCAGCTATTACCCAGTCTCAACGGCAATGTGAGCAGACCAGCGCTAAATTTTGAAGAAGCGCCCCCTGGCGAGACATAGAGAAACCTCGAAGGACATGAATTAGATATGGACTCATGGGTATATCAAGCTAACACTGTTTCTACCGCTTTTCAAATGTTATATTTTACCCATAATGCATCAGTGGATTCTGAAACAAACGAAATCCACCATATCTTGCTCAATGAGTCATATGGCAATATGAAAGTCCACAGAAAGTCACAAGGACTGGGTAATGGCTGGTTTCATACTTCTACTTGATAGACTTCTGATAATATCGTATATGAAATAGCAGCCATATTTGCTGATAAAATTCTGTCAAAGGCTAAAAGGCTAAATATATTGTTTTTATTTTGGTGAAAAGCAATTTCATCCATTATTGCAACAGGAAGAACCTACAACTGAAATAAGAATTTAATCTGTGAATTAGGCTTGACGTTTTGTTTTCAGAACAGGAATTTGAAATGTTTGTTTGATAGGGGTTTAACGTCGTACTCAAGTATATTTCACTTATACAGTGTATGAGGATGTCCCAGCCCAATGGGTAAAGGATACCACCCTCGACACCACTGGCAACAAACAAACACACAGGACAGTACAGGACAATAACTGGACGCAATACACCCCAAACAGATTGGCTTCCTGTTCCTTCAGGTAAATTTTAAATTAGTGTCTCTCCATCAATTGTCTTTACAGGGTAAAGCCGCATTCCCAGTTTTAGATTAGTAAGTTCATTTGTTTTCCAGTAATTGTCTTCACAAAACATACAAAGTAACACAAACATATGCAAAGGCATCTATATTGTAATGTAAACCCCAATCAAACAACCAAACAATTTATATTTTATCGTTCAGCTGAGAGTTTTTATTCCAAGCTACTCTGC
>JAVFBW010198888.1:0-10019 GCA_034783835.1 Mopalia ciliata
GATCGTAAGAGGCGAGAAAAGAGGTTGTTTTCTGTTGCCCTGGTGTTCGCAGAACTAAAGGGTAACGGGAAGCAGATCTGTTTGAGATGTTCTGTATTTGTGTCCGTCGTCGTATAAGGGAAAATACCCTTGAGTATGACATTAAACACCAATCAAACAAACAAACATCATTCTTGCAGTGACCTGTGGTAGCGAGTGCGCTTCCTAAACTGAGCCTGTTTCGATGTACATGTAGCGTATTAAATTAAGACCATTTGATGATCTCTACAAGCCTGGATATCATTGTATATGTAGTCAGAATGTCAATTGGCAGACTTGGTTGCAGCAGTATTGAAAGAGATGTTTCTTTGCCTGATCTTAAATTGGAATGAGTGATGTTTATAGGAATAAAAGTGATTTTTAGTGATGTTGTAATAACATATACCTCAAAACAGCCCATCAATGCTACTAACATGCTTCGCCTTGGCACTGCCGTAAATATGATAAAAGCAACCGTGATAAGCCAGGTATAGCAGCTCCAATGTTATCAAATCTCCGCTTTTGCTATTTCTGTCTCAAAAAGCCTCAATTGGTCAATAAAGTGACAACTCCGTATTGAAATGACTATAACTGGATTTAGCTTTGAGCTATAATGTCCAGTGCAGTATAGGCTGCATGTGAAATATATACATGTCATGTCATTTACATGAATGTTTTTTCAATGATGTTGATAAAATAATAGCAACTACATATGTAATTTTGTCAATAAACCTTCTATTTTGTTATACTGAAGTGGTATTATGGAACCTATTTAGTTTTTTAAAAAAACTGGAACAAATGTATAAATTGATGTTGATAAAATAATCCTGACGTAACTCATAACTACATCATGATCTGTAATTTTGTCACAAAACCTGCTATTTGCAATTGGAAAACTAACTGTAGATATTTAAATAATGCCTTCAGTGGCTTGGTGCCCCTTCATCCGTTTCAGGTGTTGTATTGGTACCCTTTTGTTCAATCAAAAAATGTCTCCATGCCTTTGCCCTTTTTAGGATATCAAGGACAATAACTGTAGTGCCTCTAAAGCTGTGAATTTCATAACCTGTGCATATAAATGTACAATTGTACCTGTTGAAAAAACTTTTGGGGTTGAAATGATATTAGAATTTAAATCTCTATACTTAAAATGCTATAAAGCAAGGGCTTAAGCAGAGGGATGCCAACAAGGGCTTAGGCAGACACCTGTCCAAATGGACACCCTGAAGTGAACAATTGCCTCATTTGGACACCCTGTTTTAAGCAACTTTAACACGCAGGAGAAAGGGAAACTGTCAAAAGTGGAAACCAAGTTATTTGAAAAGTGAAGCAAAATGACCATTTTGGACACCATACTTCTGTTTTCTGGCTAAGATTTCTGGCTAAGCCCCATGGAATTATTCCAAAACTCAATCTCACTAAAAAAAAAGAACTATTTGAAAAGAATTAGTTTGTCGGTTGTCAAGATTTAGACTTCTATCTGTTCCTGCTAATATGAATGGGCCTCAGGCGTAAGCCCTTTAACCCCTATCTTTTGGACACCCTCTGATCAATTCCTTGCGAATCCACAGCGTAAAAGTAGTTCATACATGTAGCTTGAGGCCTGCCTGGAAAGTGACTTCTCCACACAAGACAAAAGCAACACTTTTACGTTCCGACAACTATGTGGTCAGCTCGTTGTACCTTACAGCACAGGCAATACACATGTACCTTTATATTTGACAGATTTTCTAGTTTTATTCATGCAGCCATTTATTCTGGTACTGATAAAATGGAATTTGGAAAGTATGGTGTACGTTTTAAGTTGATGTTTTATGCGAATCATTTAACCAGTCAATAACTAATATTTTGTTGTTTGTTTGTGTGTTTCAGCTGAACCGTTGCCTTTAATGGACATCTGTCGTCGTGTGATTCGCCACCAACTCGGAAAAGACAGATTACAAGAAATCCACAAATTACCACTACCTGGGACAATCAAGAGTTATCTCCTTTATCAATCTTGACCAGAATTGTCTCCCTTTCTTCACCATGAACTAATGACTAATCCTTATTAAGGAGAGTTGACTCTGTGACAGTCCATGGATTTATATTTATTCACCAGAATTCCTTTCTCTCATCTACATGTACTTGAACTAAAATGCAGAATTCAAGGTCATGATTTTATATTGAAAGACTGGAGTTTATGTCTTCAAGAAGTTACTAATGGTACCATTTCAAAATGGCTAGAATGCAGGTCATGGAAATTATTGACCCGAATAGACTTTTATCTTCTACTCTTTTAAAGGACTTCACTCTGTGACCTGGTCATGGGTTTTATCATATTTATTTTCCAGTTTTCTTTTTTAAATTATTTCAACTTCGAAGACATTTCCTGATTCTTCAAGTGATTGCCTTAAATAAGGCCAGCCATGATTGTACAGATAATATTTATGTTCTTTTATCTACAGGTAATCATGTCTCAACAGTTCACCATGGGGCGCTCTCCAGTGTTTAAATGATTGATTTGCTGTCATAGTGCTCCATAGCCCGGATACACAGTGATTAACTCTGTTTATCAAATTGTCATCAGCCTCTATGAAGTTTATATGGAACAAATCTTCAACTCACTACAAAAACAAGAATGCTAGACAGCTCATTTTTTCTCACACAAGCAATAGAAATTACCTCAGTTAAAATGGTGTTCCTTATTAAACACTGTTTAAGCTTTAAATTTAACTGCATTGACCTTGCGAGTATTTGCTCGTTAACTATTTATTATTCTAAACTGATACCTTTTTTTTTCTTTTATTTTCTGTTTTTTTGGGGGTTTTTTTTTGTTGTTTTTTTTTTCTCGTTTTTTTTTTTTTAAGCTCACCATTTTACCCCCCTTATTCCAGCATAGCACACACATTAAAATTCTTTCTCTAACACAGTAAAAAAAATTGGCGATTCGGTGTATTCGTTTACATGATCACCTAATTTCCCTCAAAACTCCTGTTGTGGAAAAATATGAGATGTATGTTAGGCTAAAAAGGGTGATATTTTACCAGGTTTTGCATCTATAATTTGTCCTGATTGGTTGAGTTTAACTTCACTTTTTGATCTCATTTGTTGTTGGCTGAATTGATACACCTCCAGCCAGATTGTGTTCAACTGAAGAAAAAAACTACATTAATCATGAAATTTCAAGGAGTAGGGCTTCACTAAAATGTCTGTTTTATTCTCATCTGTAGAAACATTATCAAATGGATTTTAGTTCAGTACATGTGCAACTCAATACATAAATAATCAAGAACAGGAGTTATATTTGCAAAACTTTTGAATTTTTCCTGTTGAGTTGTTTTTTTGTTTAATCATACTATTCTCACCAATTATCGGAACATATCTGATTCTAAATTTATATTCTCCACGACAAAATTAATTTACTTTACTCTGTCCCAATTCTTAAACGTTGTGAGTTAATTAGCTTAACTCCTGAGGTTTTATGCCATTTTCTGTAAAAGTTTTATTTAAATTTCCTCAAACGGTTTCATCCAACAGGTTTCTCAATTTCTGATGTTTTGCCTTAAGATACAGTGCTTATAAAGGGGGTCTGTTCCTTTTTGTTATAATTAAGGTTTTTTTTCTTTCTGGTTTTTTTCTTTCTTCTTATACTGACTGATCTGAGGGCTTTCTGATTCCTTGTTCAGTTAATTTTGTTGTGCAATATAGAGTTTTGTAAGTTGTTCCAAATCCTTAATTACTTAAGAATTTAAAAAATTCACCTCCAATTTCCCCTTATGATTGCAGTCAACAATGGGAGATCTCTATCAAGTCCAGATAACTCTGGTCTATATTTGGTGGCTGATATCAGTGGAAGATTTGAGTGTATTGGTGAAACTAGTCTTTCTCTAACTAAAAATCAATGTATATATAATATATCATTTCATCAGTATGTTTGTGTTGTCCATAAAGTCTGTACATACTCTATTTAAATGTCAAGCTGCATCCATATATCTTATGGAAAATTTTATTTTTGTTGGAATCAAGGCTGTAAACAGATTTGGCTTATCTTTTAGATTTTTTTAATTTTTTTTTTTTACAATAGCTTTTGCTTTATATTCATCGATAATTGGAATTTTAGTTCTTTTTACTAATTCTTTTACCTGGTAACCTTTGAGTTGCTGTTTTACAACAGTTTTTAAAATGGAAACCTGAAAGATTTTAGACTTTGTTTTAATTAATGTTGAACGTTAAAAAATTACCAAATTTCATATCTTTTGGATTCTTTTATAATAGAATTTTGAGTTTATTCTGAAAATCTTGGATTCTTTTTTTACTTAAAACTTTTTATTAACAAATAATGAAAATAAAATTACAATAATGACTGAACAGAAAAATTTATTAAACATTTGATCAATATGCTGTCCAATTAAGAAATGTTTGCCTTCCAAATTATGGTAATTTTTTTTTAAATGAATGACTATTGCTGCCATTTTTGTCAGCATCATGTGATCATGACGTAGCAAATTAAATTGTAGGTCACACCCTCCTTGTACGTGTAGACTATCAAGCCTTGAATTACCTCTGTAAGGCGCCCCGTGAGGGAGCGGGTGGGCCATGGTCCTGCAGAATACTCCCTCGGCCTCCTCTGTCTATCGTACGAGGTGAGAAAAGAGGTTGCTTTCTGTTCCCCTGGAGCTAAAGAGTAACAGGGAGCAGATTTGTTTGTGATGTTGTATATTTGTGTCCATCGTCATATAAGTGAAATACCCTTGAGTACGACGTTAAACACCAATCAAACAAACAAACCAACCTCTGTAAGGCAGGTGCCTGTTCATCCAGGCTTACTTAATCCTCTTAATAGAGATTTAGAAGAATACAGAGCAATGATAGGTTTAGGTGAACCATAGTCTTGTCATTATAGATTAAATTTAGTACTGCTTAAGCCCATTCTCAGCACGCGAGCATGTGTTGTAATAAGTTGATTGCATGTGTGGTGACCAGTTGATTGAATGGATTTCACTCCTTTTCAGGATTTCAATTTGCCAAGAAAACACTCGACCAATCAAAGCGCTGCAAATCAGGGGAATCCATTCCTACAAAATGCACTTCATAAATAAAAAGTTGAATGAGATCAAATGAATAGTCCAGGTACAACTTTTGTTTTTCTTCTCGAAAAATGGTTTTGTGATTGTGGAGAATTTAATTATCTTATCAGATCATCACCATTTCTAGTGCGTTGTGAACTTTTCAAGACAAATAAGTAGTACAGGTCAGGGGCCTGGGTTTGGAATAAGGGGGAATATTTTGATTGGTTATTTTGCTAAAAAAAATTTATATATATTGTAACATGACCTTCATGCTTATTAGACAGACAAATCATAATTTCTTTATTACTGATTGTTGAAATCTTATCAGTAATTTCCATCCCCTGACCTCTATCTCCAATGGGGGGTCGTCATACAAGTGAAATACCCTTGAGTACAACGTTAAACACCAATCAATCAATCCAATGGGGGGGCATGTAGATGGTTCTTTGGTTAGCGTTTCTGAACACTGATCCTCCTTTGATGCATGCCCTCTGGCTATTGAAGGACAGTTTGTTTGAAGATTAGCAATGCTGTCTTTACTTCACAATGGAGATAAATTAACTTTCCAGCATTATTGAAACGTTTCACATCTTGGTTATGTGAGTGTCTATTATTGTTGGAATACCCTTAATGACTGTAGACCAAACAATCAATATGCATGATGCACAACTTACCTGTTTGAGTCTACCTCAAGTATAAGTGGAATGTGGGGTTACTCTTAACTTTTCACAGTTTTGAATAAAGACAGATCAAAAAGTGCACTAACCTTTCAAAAAGTTAAATATCCTTGCTAGTGTACCTCAGTAATTATTAATTAAACTATATTCATCTGTCCGGCTTGGAGGAATAATAATTTTCAAACCCAACTTTTATTTATCACATTGCTCATTTTAGAAATTAAATGAAATTTACAACCATTCTGTCCTATTCTCTACACTGGTAAATGACACATTATGACTAAAATCATCATTTAAAATACTTCAATTAATTATAATTCATCCGCTTGATGGTGCTCATGTTACCTAGACAAAAACAGGTGGTAGGAAAAGTTGACAATACAATTTATATGATGATTGTAAACAATTCTTCAGCCCCTTTTTTTTTTTTTAGTTTTTTTCTGTGTCTATGGTAACAATTGTTACACCTCAATCAGTAACAAGTTTGATAATCGTTAATTTGCTATTTTTAAAAAAAAATACATTAAATTAAATAGACAAAATGTTCACTGAATGTGGCCTAAAGCACTGATCTAACAACCTAGGCTCTGGTGCTCCGAGCTATTGTCAGCACAAAGCCTCTTGCTGCTTTTCATTTGCACTTTAGTTTTAGGATTTAGGAGTTATCCACCATTCATTTTTAGTGAGAGATTAAATACTGCTAAATTATTAGGATTTTCACAAACTATAGCCTAGATGCGCCACTATTTTGCGGAGCTCATTAGATTTATTTCACTTTTTTTTTCTAAAAAAAAAAATGCATTTGCAATGCCTTTTCTGCTACAGCTGCTATGCCTGTGCACATGTGATGAATGCTCGTTGCATTGGTTATGCGGCTTTAAGCTAAGCATGAGTAACTAGTAGGGAACCAAATTCACAGGTAATAAAACAAATGAGTTTGCTACTCTTTGGCAGTATTTTAAAACATGGCAAAAAGATATCATGACATAAAATTTTTTAAACTTTTTTTTTTTAATTTGATATTTGTGTTTTAACAAGAGTCATTTCAATGGCGAAAAGTCTGTTTTTTATCTCCCTTATTTCCTTTACTGTAGTTTTGTGTTCACTTTAGGTATGTTAGTCAACTGGTCTTTAAGGAGGCTGTCCGTCTTTGTTAGTCAAAGAATTATCACCAAGAAACTACGCTTTCCAACTTTTCCAAAACTAAATTTTATGGACATTTTTTTAAAGTTTTAATTTTCCCTTTTCTTTCCTTTGGAAAATGAAGAAAACCTGTATATTATGTATTATATGATATGTATTTAACTTACGATTCATCATCAGTTATATTTGGTCATTGGTGTCATCTCATAATGGCAATCAAGTAACCAAAATAAAGCTACCAAATTAATCTCCTTGTTCGCTTTTTTCTGTCTTAATGTGAATGCCACAGGCAGTTTTGATTGAGTTTAGTTTAAACAATATATTTATTCAGAAATGCTGTCAGGGCCAACATGTGGTCGATGTGTTGTGGATGTATTGTGTCCAGTCTTGTCTTTGTTGCCAGTGGGGTCGAGGTTGATTTGGCTGGCACTCAAATTTAAACTGGACTGGATGGATGGAGCTCCCTGTTCACCACGGTACTCTCAGCAAGGGATCCACTTGCTGAACATTTTGTCAAATCTGGTACTTCGCATCTTATGCTGCTTTCGGGACTCCCCGCTGATACCACTCGTGCTGTAGTGTTTTTATTACTCGTACTAACAACGAAAAGTATTCGAGAGCACTGCTACCAGTTGTAAACACGATTAGGACTGTCCCGAACGCAGCATTAGTCCTGTAACCTATCACCAGCTTTCGAGAAAATAGTGAAATTTAACAAATCGCCCATTAATTCCCGCCAATATTTGATGAGACATTTGCTACGGATCCGCTAGAAACGGTCAAAATATGATGACCCGGAGGTCGAAATCCGTTATGTCTCTACATAGAAAGTAGAATCGATTCTATTTTAGAATGATCGATAAGATGTATACATGTCCTATGAGAGGAACTGGTGGACTAATCTTCCATGGGTTTAGTTGTAGCAGTTGACTTCTCGGAAAGACATAGAAATAAGTACATCCTACATTATTGCCGATGAAATAAATATAGTTTTAAATAAAATCATAAATCTTTGGTTATCCGATCATATTAAAAATCCTTTAAGCGGGTTATTTTGTCTTCGTTCCATAAATCGGAGCACTGTATTTCGATTGTCCTTCGTTATACTGGTTTGTCTCATTTGGAAATTGTCAGCTTTGTAAATGAAGTGCGGTGTTTTCTATTTACTTCCTTGAGGCTATGGGCAAACCCCCATTTTATCATGGAAGGGAAGCTGGATTTTGATTTTTATGTTAACCCTGGGTCACCACCGTCCATGGATACCAAAATCCCCCATAAGCCGTTATCCGACAAGATCTTTTCGCCTACATAACACTTCTATTCAAAACTATAAACGACATATTAATGCTGAATGGCAATTCTGGAGACGGTGACTCGAGTTATTCGGAAGGCGTTAGGGTTACAATTCTATCGGTTTACAGCTGTAGAGTTGTCAAAAGATCTGATTTACTCTAGTATGTCATTTTCTTTAAATGTGCCAGGTTTCTTGCTCAACTCTAAAGGGTCTAGGGGTAGGTTGGTTAAGAATTTAACATCGCTGTTTGATAGTTTGGTCCGACCGTCTTATGTCGGTTCTGCACTACGGCATGGAACTCTGGGAGACGGGTCGCAATGGATGCTTATTGTCGTAATCAGACCATAATGTTCCTATCATTTTAAATATCTGTCTCCCAGGAATGTCCATAAGTGTAACGTTTTAAAGAGCTCGGCGCCCAAGAAAGTCCATAACTGCATAGGCTTGACTCCCAACGGGGACTATAGATCAATCATTAGAATTTCCAACCATTCTTCGAATGCAACATTCAGAAAACATTGGCACTTTTCATTCAAAAGGGACAAAATTGTTCAGGGTATGATGCGAGAGCCCCTTGTGATTGAGCATGTTCAGAGTGTGTATTGAGAAGAAGCTGCAACGAAAAGAACTCCATACTGTCGTGCATGCTGTTAACAAATCGAAACTCAAAGGGAACAGTTTGGAGCTAAGAATGACCCAAGATTATCTAGAGTATGAAACTATAGTATGAATAATGGCTAACAAGTTAATTGTCCATGGTCAGAACAACACCGGACAATTTCAACTAGCCACTGTGTAGACCTACTTTGAAAAAAACAAAAAGAAAATCATCGCTGGTGTATAATTTACGTTGTAACCTCTTGCAAAGGCTCGTATAATCGTTACCTTATAAACAGTGTTCATCCACTGTTAAGTTGCAGACAGTTTCACATAAAGGTTGTTGGAGATATCGAAATATTGAGAAATGAAAACATTGTCATTGTGCCCTATGTCGAGATCTTAAACAGGATAACAATGAAATCTCAGTGAATCATTTGATATGTCAAGCGACTAAGCTGAGAATATGCTCGGTAAAAGTGGTTTAGCGGTGAGTGTAGACCATTGGACCAGGCTGTTAACTAGATGCATGGAATCCAACAACAATGGATTAAAAAGAAATGGCACATGCATAATCCTGCTGGGAATCAAACTTGTCGGATCCAAAGCTTTTCATCTATCTTCACCAGACGCATGGCATTGGAACAAATCATGGTGATTTACTATCATTATCAAACTATTGACCAAAATATATCTCCGGAATATTTGGACTCGGAAACTCCTATGCGATGAATGTTACACACTTTCATGCCACTGTCAGGTAAAGGGAGTTTCTTTCTGCAGAACAATGTAGGAATTGGAATAAGCGAAATTGGAACGCAATATATACAACAACTGGATCATCATTCAGACGCCCACAAAATATAAGAATTAAAGAGTACCAGTCATCAGTAAAATCCAGGGACTCCACATCACTTATTTCTGGGGCTCTACATCACTTATTTCTGGGGCTCTACATCACTTATTTCTGGGGCTCTACATCACTTATTTCTGGGGCCTAGTAAAATCCAGGGACTCTTCATCACTTATTTCTGGGGCTCTACATCACTTATTTCTGGGGCCTAGTAAAATCCAGGGACTCTACATCACCTATTTCTGGGGCTCTACATCACTTATTTCTGGGGCCTAGTAAAATCCAGGGACTCCACATCACTTATTTCTGGGGCTCTACATCACTTATTTGTGGGGCCTAGCAAAATCCAGGGACTCTACATCACTTATTTCTGGGGCCTAGTAAAA
>JAVFBW010198909.1:0-10018 GCA_034783835.1 Mopalia ciliata
TCCTGTATTTCTGTCCGTCGTCATATAAGTGAAATACCCTTGAGTACGACGTTAAACACCAATCAAACAAACAAAAAATCATCTATGGTAGTCGTCATTAAAGTTAAATGTCATTGACTACGAAATTAAAATTTAATCAATCCACCATCTACGGTATTTTGCGTCTAAATTTAAGATAAATTTATGATAAATATTCATTTCGCCTACACCCTCTAGCTAAAAGTTGTGCGTCATAGTGTTTATGGTGTCTGTTTTTATTGTTGAGAAAGACAGTTTTGTATGCCTCTTATGATATCTCAAGAGATAGCACTGTAGGTAAAATAATTTTCCGAATGCATAAAAATATCACAATTTATGGTTGTGTTAATGTGGCTTTAAAGTGTTTGAGAACACAACTGTCCGTCAATAACGTTAAACATGAGGCAGCCAGGCAATCTAACGGCTGTTTTCAACCGAACGTCTAGCTCTGCAAGCTGGCGGTTTTCTATGAGCGCTAATGCTGCGTTCGGGACAGTCCTAATCACCTCTCGTTGGTTAACTATTGGTAACTACTTGTTGTAATTACGACCACAAACTTGATTCACTCGATAAGTATCGAGTTGACCAGTGGTATTTTCCGGGGAGTTTACAGGTCCTAAAACCGTGCTTACGACTAGTAGCAGTGCTCTCAAACGCTTTTAGTTATAAGTACGAGTAATAAATGGTGACAACGTTCAGTCTCGAACGCATCATTAGGGTAAATAATTAAACAGACTAAATTCTCATTATTAATATCGGCAGTTTAATCAAGGTACATAGTTTTTCTTCTCTAAAATACTACGAGGCTAGGGGCAGTTTGTTTAAAGAGTGGCAATGCTGTCTTGCCTTAGAACTGGGGACAAAAACTGTCCAGCATTATGGAAATGCTTCACAACTTGGTTATGCTAGTGTCAATCATTGTTGGAATACACCGCCGTCATTTAAGTGAAATACCCTTAAGCAATCAAAAATATTTAAATTTTTTTTTTTTTTTTCGAGCGATGGCTTTGCTTCATGGCGTTAGAACCAGTTGGTTCTTTCTATATGTTCCATTGGAATAAGTCTTTGTTACGGGATATTTCTGGATATATTCCGCATAAGAAAGCTTAACAAGGTATTTAGAAATATGTGTTTATTGATGTACAAGTTAATTCTGGGTGTATCGACGAGTAACGTTTTGGAACAGATTCCAACACCGCTTCCGTGCTTAATACATTGATGACGTCTATATATATACGAATAAAAGCACTACAGGTGCGAAAACAAAGATTGATTCGATTGAGAGGGTAAATACACACAAAGTGTGGATACCGTTTTAGACAAATTCATGCGATTTGTTTTAAAAATACACCACTGGTGTGAAAGATATCAATAACTTGCTTTAGATGATAAATATATATATTGAGCTTGCTATTTGACAAATACTTATTGGATTATTATAACTCAGGTAGAATCATACTTTCAAACAAATATACAAATACGCAGATGTATGGTGATTACACAAGTGTGTAGACAATAAATTTGTCAAAGATAAAGAGCAGATTTTGGAATATATTGAGGTTGTGAAATGTACGCTCGATACAATGTACAATGTTTTGCGAAACAATTGTCAAAGAAATATCGAATTGTACCACACCTTTTTCAAGGTGGGTTAAACCTTTTTAAGCCAAACCTTGTAACTGTTATCCGCAAATGTTTCCCTGATAAGATAATTCGATACCACTATAGTAGGTATGCAGCTTTAATACACTTGGCATTCTGCTCTGGCCGTTATGCTTGAGAAGAAAAGCAATGTCATACCACACCGATAGCATCCAACTAGACTCAAATGGCTGTCGGCAAACGTATGCTCGGTGCGACACCTCTTCCGATGTCAGTCCGCAAGTTGTCCGATCAAGTTGAGCATGTTCAATCGTAGTTGGTCGGCGTCTCGACTAGGTTCACGACGAACACGCTCAACCAATGAAACAAACAGTTTAACTCAACTGATCTACAGCTAAAAATGGGGGATACGTTCTTTCGTAATAACAATCGAAACGTTGTCTAGCAGCGGTGTTGGTCTTGCTCCTTCTCCAGCTCGCGAGAAGGCTTACGACGGATGGTTTAGTGCCGTCGTGGGGTATGACATGGATTTCTGTCAACTAGACACAACTGACTAGTTAAGTTAAATCGAGTCTCGTCTCAAGACTGGTCTGTTCGCACTAAGTCTTTATAATTATAGTCTTTATTGCATTCTATATAATTACCCTGTAAGTAGGGTGTATAGCAGAAGAGAACATAAATGCATCCATGAAACCCTGCAAGTGTCAATTGATTGCCCGTTGGGGTTTAAGTAGACGATAGCTAATGGAACAAATTTGAAGACGAGAAATGTGTGTTGACACCAGCGAATAAATACACAGCCACAGGGACATTATATATAAACTGTCATTTGGTTGGGGAAGCATGCTTCCGCACAATTATACTGCTTTTCTGCGCCCTGGAGGAACCTTAAAAGGAAAGACAACCGATTTGCACCTAAACTTATTATTTTTTGTTGCATATTTTCAAAGACAAACATCTGTAGTGCACTTGCATCCGAGTAAGCAGAGCCGTTAATTAGTTTAATTTAACGGGCAGGACTGACACTGTTCGAAAACACGGCGCAGAACTGACGTCATTTTTCGAAAACACGGTTGGTTACCAGTGCGTCGGTTTGCTAATGGATGCATTGGAAGGTGTCTGTCACAACACGGCGTATAGAAACAAGTTTTCCATCTGTCTTTTGCTCATTATAAATACTACGCCAAACTATTTAAGGGCTGACACTATGGTTTGTAATGTTGTATCACTGTATAATCGCTATGTCATAAACTTTGATGCGACGGTTTTGTCTATCTGTTTGTCGTACTCAAAATGTTTACTCTTAATAAAATTTCAATTGATTTAGTAACTTTTCAATTATGGTGTATCGTCCTTTAATGGCAGAGCACTGTACTCCCAAAGGGAGAAACAGCTACACCTTAAACATGCAAATGTTATATGTGTGAATCAAGTGCTGTACACGTATTAAGAAGTGAATACCCCTAACAGGTGTGAAGTAATAAGGTTATCATTAACATTTTATTTCTGGCAAATCGCTAAAATGTAGTTTTCTGACCAGAATGTGTCCAACCAACGGCATTTTGAACCCCTAAAACATCTTCTTAAAGGTACTTTGTTGTCCAGTGGTATCCCATAGCCCTTGTTGAGCTTTATAAAATGAATTATGGATATCTTATGCCTTAATAATCTTGCTCATGTTATGATGTTTGGAAAGTATTATTTAGCACAAAACAATCACTTTTTAAAGAATGTTGCATTTTAAATCTATCATTCTACCTTTGAATTGTGGATTCATCATTTCCACCTTCAGTTTTAAAAACAATTACAGCTGCTTTATTAGTTTGGATGTACGTTTAACTCGTCGCCATTTTTCCTTAAAAAAAAAAGACTTATTGCCTTAGTTACGTTTATTTAAGAATTTATTTAGAGGTCAATATTTCTGCATAAGTGGAATTCACAGAATTTTTATTCAGAAGACTTAAAGACTCTACCAGATATTTGTGGTTCCGATACTTTTCGACAGTGACTGTTATTTAATCTGAACAATGGTGCATGTCTATTCATTGAACGAAATGACGACGAAACAAATAGGCTAGTGAAATAGCGGGTCGCTTTACTGTAAAACGATAGTAACGTTTGACAAAAATAAATGACTATGGTAACCTATGTATTACAAAGAGAAGCAGTGTATATATTTTATATTATCCCATTAACGCGTAAATGCAACCATGTGCTATTTACTTCTTTTTTCAACGTGTGGGATACAAGTTTCTCACGTTTTGATAGGTCACGTTCTGTTTATTACTACACTTCAATTAAATGAAATGCTACAACTAACACGGACTCTTTTATTTTATAACTTGCAAAAAGCGCCTGCACTGTACGTACAAAGATAACCACGGCTGGGCAGCAGCTTGGCGATGTCAGCTCATATCGGCTAATATTGAACATTTGGCATCCGCCGCCTTGTTCGTGTAATATAATGATCATCTTATTTATGGTGAAAGATTTAACACATCTATCTTTCGACCCTTTAAACCATTCGTGCTCATGTACTGAAAAGTGTAACGCTCTTCACGACACAGCTTGGTGTGTCCGGAAGCTTTCAAATGTCTTTGTAACCTAATGCTTTGTCAATAGGTCAAGACTTGTTGGATATTGACTGGAATTGTAATTAATTTGTTTGTACTTGTCCAGCATATTTCATTTAAATAAATAGTGCATTTCAACCGGCACTACTTTCTGTTACGCGGACTGATCCCTCTGATGGACGCTTTACTCTGGTCCAGATGATAATGTACCAATGCGCACTTCTCGTTCCTCTCTCGACAGCAAACTAAAAATATATGTTGATTTGGATATCTCTGGGTTACTCAGTAGAGATTCACCATTTATCTCTTGAATTAGTATTAAAATTTCTTCTAAAACACTTATAAGATACTAGTTTCGTATCTCCACGTGTTGGAGCGGGTAGTTGGAGGGGGAGGGGGAGCAAACTGCTACATTATTGGAATAGAGGTTGTAATGCACTGTTTACATAAGTTTGAGGGCATTCGATCATGTGAATGAAATTTGTCACGAAAAATGTTTCTCTCGTGGGTCTGCAAATATAGTGCACAAACGACGTTTGTGCTCTGGCTTGATTCTTTTGCAGCAAGTGCACATCATCTCTTCTGACTTCTGAATCTTCGTCCATATGCTGGTCAACTAATTCAATGAATTGCTATTCCTTTATAATCTCGCTTGTAACCTGGCGATTGTAGAGTAGTAATCTTTCTTCCGCCACATATGGCTACCTGTGTCAAGACAATACCCCGATGTATTGGTGTTTAATACAGAAAGTAGTTCCTTTCTTACTCTGGTTGTATCGACCACTCTACAATGCTTTAGTTTCAAGTAATATATCATAATACATACCGATGTAGTTTGTGTTTTACTACTGATTTTACAGAGATAAGGCGGGTAATCGGGAGTAAACCCACCCTCGCGATTTCCTCAGTTATACAGTGACCTGAAGGCGAATCGGGACTCGAATTGAGAGAAATACCACATACGTAGTCCCATATCCCACATCGGTCCGTTTGTATATGAGTGACTTCCAGGAGGTTATCACAGCAATCGGGTCTGTGGATTTTGCGAGTTTTCCCTTAGGTTTCCACCGTACATAAAGGAATGGCACAGTCAGAAGAAGAGGGTCCGTGTTTTTCTTATCGAGTCTTTACGGAACTCTTTCTTGATAATCAGCATGTGGCCAGTACACATTTTGTTTAAAAATGCTCTCTTTTCTTCAATTCCATACTTGTGCCGACTTGTCTTTACATTTTTTTTTTTTTTCAACAAAACACTCAATGGTTCTTTGTGTACTATTTTATACAATTGAGGAATTCAATTCAATCCAATTGATCTAAATCATATTGAGCTCACAAAAAACGTTTTTCGACGATTACCAACATGAAATAGCACTTCGAAAATTTCAAATAATTATCAATAAAATCACTATACTGAAGGCAGCTAAAATGATCACATCAATTTCATCAACAAGTATTTCCAATATAAACTGTTTTCAATTTGAGTGTCCTGGCGTTACGATAATAACATTATCTAACTCTAGAATACCTTAATAAACTTAGCTATCATTTTACAAAGAGCGGTCTTTTGGAGAGCCGGTTGATTGATGAAACAATGCGTTTTGTGCTGTGACAAGCAATAAAATCGGTCGTGATGTAATGCTCAGTGTTATCGATCAGATGCTATCATGCAATGTCAGTGACGATCTAACCGAATACAAATAATGCCAGTTTGAGTATATTTCATAAACGTTTATTTTGGAGTACCAATTAAATTGTCTGATAGGATAAATCTACTGCATCCTTGAAAATAACCTGATTATTTCCTGGAATAAATTATTGGAATATATTCGAAAAAAATACTGTCCTTCAAAAATTGTATTGTCCTAGGAGATGTTAACATTGATTCATTTAACTTTATTATGTCTCCCCCGAAGAGGTGGGAGACATATTGTTTTTGTCACGATTCTTCTCCTTCGTTTTCTCCTCCTCTTTTTCCTTCTCCACACTTTTTGTCCGGGCCGTATCTCCAAGACTATTTGTCCGATTTCATTCAAATTTGGACCATAGTTGTATTTAATGATGTAGATGTGTATGCTTCAAAAAGAATTTAAAAAAATAATAAAATATTGTGTTTTGGGCAAAAAACGTAAAAAAAAAAAAAAAAAAATGAAGAAAAAAAAACTATGGTCCAGACCATATCTCTTAAAAATTTTGTCCGATTTCTTTCAAATTTGGTTAATATATGCATTTCATCATTGAAATGAGCATGCTTCATAAATAATTTTCGAAAAATATTTATTTTTGTGTTTTTTTGGCAAACAATGCAAAATATTGGTGAAAAAATCTTGTCCGGACCATATCTCTGACACTATTGGTCCGATTTTTTTTTTTCAAATGTTGTTAATAGATGCATTGTATCATGTATATGTGCATGCTCCAAAAATAATTTTCCAAAAAAAATTTTTGTGTGTTTTTTTGGGGAAAAAATGGAAACATCTTGTCCGGACCATATCTCTTAGACGTTTGGTCCGATTTTTGGTTAATAGATGTATAGATGTGCTTGCTTTAAAAAAAAACAATACTTGTGTGTTTTGTCAAATTAGACTCATTGAAATTTGCATGAGAGTTGTGTTGTCAGTGCCCCATGTACACGATATGTATTTAGGTGGGAATTTGTTTATGATGGTCATAAATGTATCTGGAAACATGAAATAGGGAGATGGGGGGAGACATATGTTTTTGTCAGAACAGAAACACTCTTCTAGTTTAAATTTGTTATGATGTTTGGAAATACAGAAATGCCTGTATGGTTTTTTTTCTTCAAAAAATACAATGTGACCTGTGTTACCAATCACTTTGTTGGTGTCGTAGACAATAGCCTGATCGATTGATTGATTGCAACTTTCTTTCTGGATCACTCATGATGTTAATGACCACTTTCCTTTTTATTTTGTTGTGGAGCTTTCTTTTCGGGCTAAACGTATTCCATGTTTATTTTTAGCGGAAAAAATGCTATACTTAAAAGACGACTTTCATCCAAAAATTGGTAACAGCAACGTCCTCAACACATAATTTTTCTATGATAGTCCTTGTGAGTTTTTTGCCATTTTTTTAAGCTTCGTGTGGAAATATATCCAGTCTCAACTTTACAAATATCTCGTAAAAGTCTTTAACGCTGGATATCTTATCTTTCAGTAATCAAACGTGTATCGGTTTAAGCCTGGAGCGGAAAACTTCGTGCAGCCCCGAGATGGTATAAAAGTACAGAAATAAACTAAACGATTTTATTTGACTTTTTTAAAAAAGCTAACGAGAACAAAAAACGATATGTTACAAACATGAAGCCGTATCAGTTAACTCCTGGGTCGTGTCAGAACTGCAACTAGACAACGGGCTTATTTTATGTCCGCAACCAAAATAAAAATAACTCATTTTATGTGCTGTTGAAGGTTTAAATGGAAACTTTGCACCATAAGTACCCCAACTCTAGGCGAAACAAGTGTTAATGGTAATGAAATACCTCAAGTTTCTCCAGAACTCTGCTAACAGTCCCACGCACATCTTAACATTGTCTAGACATGAGATTTACAGAATTGCAAAACAATTTATGAACGTGTCTAACTTTAAACGTCTCTTCCTATTTATTACCAACATTTTCGGGATGATCTTTTATTTCAAACATTATCTCGGATTTGCTTAGAATTCTCAATACAGACCAACCTGAATGTCTGGCGACAAGCATAATAAAGACTGATGTTATTATATGCAATACATGTGGTTTCAAGAGCCTATCGAGGAAACCGTTCAATATTTTTTAAACAAAACCGTTTCCTTTAAACATGTACTTAAATAGTGCATTTTACTTTTTCACGTTTTTCATTGCAATCTTAAAGGTCAAGTGTTAATGTCCAATAATTTTAGTTTTTACTGCCTATCTTGAAACCCGTTAAATGTTTTTGCAACTAAACTTTATATGTACTTCACGCACGTATTTAGACTGCGCATACATAATTTGCATAATGCAATGATATAGGCCAAAGCTTAATATCTGTCATGTGCAGAATGGTACCTTATTATGTACAGATTCCACTCAGCACCAAACTAAATCTTCGTCTTCAGGTTGTATAGGCTGTAGATAATAACTAAGAAAGAAAATGCGAAAAAAGTTTGAGCAAGATATTGAGCATTTGGTCAACAGCAAATTCCTTGTATGTTGTATCATTACAGTTATGTAATCGGTAATTCGGTAAACATTAGCAAAAACTTGTTTTTGAGAGGGCTCAGTTCAGTGGGTGGTGATTGTTCATAACACAAGCCCGGAACAAAAGGCTCAGATATGCAGGAATACATTCGAGAAGCGTGAGGAGCTTCGACGAGAAGACAGGAATAAGGCAGGGCAGTTTTGCCTCGGGTTCAGCTACTCGACAGAGGAAGAAAGACGCTGAACTTTTCACTGATCCCAGCCCAGTATACTAGTAAGCTTAGCGCAGAAAAAAGAGCCTTAACTGAGTACTGATATGGAAACTTTTATATCCCCAGTCATGCCAACACCTGTTAAATTAAGTTGTCATGTCCATTTTGAGGGCATTTATGCTATTGATTTTTACGTTTTTATCTGATCTGACATTTCAGGTCATTACATTGTGCCAAGACATTTTCTTCCGCGTGACTATAGGCCTGCATATAGCCCTAAATGACGTCTTACCTTCCCCATTTTCTTGTGGCCATTGTATTTCTCAGTTATCAACCTGTATATGTATATATACACTGGCCACAAGAAAATGGGGAAGGTAAGACGTTATTTAGGGCTAGCCTGCATACTGACTGTATAACACAAGTCTATAGGAATACGTATGCGCGTCTAGGCCTTCACACTGATTTATCTACCTTTACTAAAATAGTATTTAAAAACGACAAAAATCCACTATAAAATTACGCGCCTCCTCCTTTAACCTATCCTAATACCAAGTCAAGATGTCGTCGTATGGACGTTTTCTGGACTATTATTTCTTGTGTCTACACAAGAAATTACTGCCAGGCTTTTACAGTATCGAGACACATAGAATGTCGCCTACTTAACCAAGTGGATACTGTTAATTCAGAAACACAGTCATAGGTTAGCAATATATATATATATACCGGAACCAGCAGCTTACAAAGATACTTGAACTGGGATTTCCCTTTACATTGAGGCGGTACATTAACAGAGGACAGACAAAATAGTAGCATTTTTAGTTACGAAAATCGAGTACCAGTGAAATATGTGGGGATTTGTATGCTCATTTCTCTCGGGGGTGTTTCCTGTAGACCGTGCTCATTTTTATCGGTGGTGTGTCCTGCAGAATGTGCTTATTTCTCTCGGGGGTGCTTCCCGTACATTGTGCCAATTTCTCTCGGTGGTGTGTCCTGTAGACCGTGCGCATTTCTCTCGGTGGTGTGTCCTGTA
Organism: Mopalia ciliata; assembly: GCA_034783835.1. Classification (NCBI taxonomy): domain Eukaryota; kingdom Metazoa; phylum Mollusca; class Polyplacophora; order Chitonida; family Mopaliidae; genus Mopalia; species Mopalia ciliata. Next base: position 9,619 of record JAVFBW010198909.1, read on the forward strand.
GACCGTGGTTACTCCTCTCGGGGAGTGTAATATAGATCGTGCTCATTTATCTCGGTGGTGTGCCATGTAGATCGTGCTCATTTCTCTCGGTGGTGAGTCCTGTAGACCGCGCTAATTTCTCTCGGTGGTGTGTCCTGCAGACCGTGCTCATTTATCTCGGTGGTGTGTCCTGTAGACCGTGCTTATTTATCTCGGGGGAGTGTCATATAGATCGTGCTCATATATCTCGGTGGTGTGTCCTGTAAACCGTGCTCATTTCTCTCGGGGATGTGTTCTGTAGACCGTGTTCACTTCTCTTGGTGGTGTGTCATGTAGACCAAAGTCACAACTCCGAAGAACGATAAACAAGACATGTTTAAGATTCTAAATATTTCTACTGAAGATGGTTTAATAAACCGAA
>JAVFBW010198920.1:0-10017 GCA_034783835.1 Mopalia ciliata
ATCTACTTTTGTTTATAATTGTGATGACTGCCGCTGTGTGAACTAATAAGCTAACTAGTCCACATGCAACCTTGTTTTATAAGTGAAGTTTTTGGAATGAAAGCGCTAATATGTTTATTTCCGTGATGCATGTTGTCAACAAAATTGAATTATAAAATAATATATTGGTTTGCTCAACATGTCAGATTTTTCACTTTAATTCTTGAAAACGTAAATAGGGACGAAACAGCTCTAAAGCCTCAGCGTCGGCTGAACCAAGTATGTGAAAGGTACCAGCTTCACATAGGCCTGTTCGCTCTCTACGCTTCCTAAATCAATATTATACATGCATCTTTGTCATCTCAAAGTTATTGTTGCAGCTTCTGGAGACAAATGTAGCTGTATCAGTGTTTGAAAAACCTTATTGAGTCTACTTTTACAGCTGCTATTTATATAGTGGCCCAGAATTGCGCAAAACGCATCTCCGGCCATCTTAAATCGCAGGGCTTCCGGGGCCTATGTGGCCCCTGGACCCGCGCCTATAAACTGCTGTGATAGTCGACCCCCCCTTGAAAAATCCTGGTGACGCCCATGTACACTGTATAAGCTCTAAGTTAAAGTGCTGGAACATTTAGGTACGATTTCTCATTCGCTATTAAGCTAAGAACTTTAGGCCTCTACTTCAAACTAAAGTAAACATCTCTTCTTGGCGAAAATCACGTCTACTATTGTCAGTTGTTTCTTTGACTCACTTTTTTGACGTAATTACGGATGACCGGACACATATAAAAGTGGACAGACTTGAAAGAATATGCAAAAAGACTGTCTTTGCACGATCACTGGTCTCACTATAATATAGAATTACAGCTATATGAAGAAACTGGAATCGAACATTTGTGTAACAGACGTAAAATCCATAGGCTTATTACTATGCATTGAATAACCAATCACCTTATCTCAAATATCGGTTACCGCCTATTACCACTGAAATAAACTCTTATCCTCAAAGAATAAAGGTATCAATCTAGTATTAATCAATCAATCCCCAGAGATTCTGTGCTCTGTCGAACCGCTTTTCATCAAACTCCTTTCTTTCCAAGAACTATTATAACTGGAACACCCTACCTATTGATATCAAAAAGAAACCCGACCTTCAAAAATTAAGAATAATGTTAGAATTACGCTCAAATTCTATTAAACACCAATATAGAACTAATCCAGTAATCGAGTGAAACATATTATCCTATGTCGCTTTTGTAATCTGTCCATAATGTATCAGACAAAGAGAAACAATAAAAAAATAGAATAAAACCTGATTGTTACCATGGAATAATCAACCCTACTATTATACTATTTGACAACACAGAATTAAGTATTGAAATTAAACAAGTAATTGTGAATAATATATGTAACATTAGAGAAACGAAAGGCTTTACCTGATGCCATTTTTAAAACAATAATTTGATAATTTAACTTTTTTTAACAATATTTTGATAATTTAAAAATTTTTAAACAATAATTTTATAATTCAACATCTGCTTTCAAATCGCGAATATATGTATAGCAATCCTCTTCTATGTATAATTGTGTGCGCATATATATGTATAACAATCAAACAGTCGTGTGTGTAACTGTGTTCATAGAACTACATTTGTGACGTGGTTGTCCTCTGGATTTTCTATTTCTTTGTGTAAATCGCCTGTATCCACATAATTCCTATTAGCCATTACTCATTAGTGAAGCTAACGAATCCTGTTGGTGTTGAATTTTAAGAATATAAATGAAAAATAGGAGCAGACGTATATTATACTATACTTATATATGTCAGTATCACTTACTTGATTGTTCTTCATTTAAACCAAATAAAATATGTAAATTTATAAAGAAACATTTTCTAAAATCATGTGACAAAGGAGAGCGAGACGACCAAGCTTATACACCAGCCATGAACACATGCAAAAAAGCATTAATCTTGTTTAATTACTTCTTTAATTTCTGACAACAAATGTGAGTATGCTCTGTCTTTATTTAATATAGGATGGGAAACAATGTGAGCCATGCTCACTGTTTTCTCTGAAGATCTAAATAAAATCGTATATATAAACCTGTTTGTCTCACACCTAAAAAGTGACTGATAATTTTGGTACAAATATTTAGCTTTATTGTGCCATCATCAGGGCTGTCAGTGGTACATGGCTATATTATTTTGTGAAGTCAAGGATGTACGGAAACTGAGATTAAGGAGCCCTGATAGGCAATAAAATGTTGTCAGTCATTTAATGATGGATTCTCGAGCCTAATATATAGGCCTACTAAATTCAACAGCTCGAATTCCATATATGGCTTTAAAATTAACAAATGTTAGATTTGAAACCAATATTATATACTGAACCCAAACACGATGGCATCTGTTCTGTCTCTACACAACACAGTCAATGTCATCAGTTGATTCTGAAAAATAAAAAGATGTCACAATGGCAAAGATTGTATGACGTAGCGAGGTGACTGACATTCGCGTATTTTCGATTGACAATCTCTAACTCATGGCCAGGTCGGGATATGTCAATTATTTTTTTTCTCCAAGCTTTCCGCTTTTGTTTTTGTTACAAAAAACATTTGATTAAATCATATGTCGTGCATAGATTTATCTTTACAAAGCCAATGGCAGAATTGTAATTTGACAAAAATACAGTACAAGTTTACAGTTTCGAATTCAGTGTAAAAAATTTACTTCGTTTCACTTGTGATTTTAAAAACAAATTCCGCGATTCGCCAATGAACAAAATGGCGACAGCAGGCATATAGATGCCAGGCATAGACGGCTGTCTTGTTGTTTGCCTTGTTGTTTCTATAGTATTATTTAGTTACCATCTGAATGTGAAAGCTACATCGGTTATACTGGGCATTTAAAGTCCAACAAATATAGTTCTGACACCACATATATTCTCTTCACTAATTGGCTAAATAGAACAAACGTGACCTATCAATGATGATGTGACGGTTCGAAAGCTAATAAATTCTTTGGAAATCGGGTTAAATATGAACTGGTCCGGTTCTGATAGGTTAACTACTACGGATTTTATAGTTTATATTTGATTTATTAAAATGTTGCTATTAAGTTCACGAATAAGCGGCTAGTCAAAATTCTCTTGTAGCTGTCGCTAGTCTAAATGTTCATACAAACTGTGATAGTTAAATTCCTGACAAAAGTTATTCGGCACACAGCGAGTTTGACTGCCGCAGGCTTAAATCCGACATCATTCTAAAACAGCCTTTCATTTGAGGTACATGCACCCTTTTCTAGTCATCCGCTACAAACTTCCTTTACTGTACCAGAGCTGTAAAAAGGGAAGGATTGGTCACGAATATGTCACTTGAGGAGGCCAATATGGTGTAGGCAATAGAGGATCTGAAAAAGTGCCTTCGCCGTTGAGCAAATTCTGAAAATTTTTGATTCTTTTTAGATTTTGAATTACTGTTGTTAAGGGGGCGCCTCTTCTGTTGTTTAGCCATATCAGAGGAGAGGAAATAAGCTTAAGAGTACAGAGAAGAATAGACAATTCAAGTAGAAAAAGAAGTGAAGCCAAGGAGAATATAGTAGTTGGGGCTGGGGAGAGGAAATGTCAGTTTATAGGAAATACTGATTTTTAATTAAACTAAGGATTAAATATAATGTCAGAAGATGTAAGACCAAGTAGGAATGCTAGGAAAAAAAACTTATTGTGAACTAAATAAATTAAAACTGTTGATCTGGAATAAAAGTAGTATTAATACTAAACAAAGTAAACAGTTTCTAATAAGTAACAAAGTCTAAAAACAACTAAAATTAAAAAGTTAAACTGTAAATCTGAAACAGAAACGTTATTAGTACAACATAAAAATAAATACTGGCTATATATATGCATATCTTGTAGGATATCTCTGGATAAAACACTAGTGTTTCCGGAATTAAGTTATCTTTTTTGTGCGTAAACGATTATGTATTGTCATCAACCTTTGTATTTACTGAAATAAAGAATTTATTGTCCGTTAATTTTTCGTTTTTTGTTTTGTTGATGTTGTCAACGGCTACCTATATTTTGTGGGGCATCTGAAAAGGGGCTATACGTACTTATATTTGGATAATATTCTCTCATCCTGCATCGAGTAGTAATTGTACTGTGCCAAGGCAAAGTTTTCATTCCAGAACAGTATATCTTTATACCCTTCGTATCGATTTCCTCTCTTTGTCCCATTAGCGTTGTCCGTCAGCATCGTAAACAATTCTAAAAATGAAAGAATACGCTTATGTAATATGTAGGTTGGGCTTTAATATTTTTTAGTATCTGTGTTATTTCGCTTTAGCACACGTAATTCTGTACCATACGATCATTATCCTCTTTAGAGAAACCAAGTTCCAGACGGCATCATCGACAGAAGCCCACCAGACAAATGTCTGTTAGTTGTTTTGTGTGTTTGCATTGCAATATGAAACACACAGAACAGTGGAATTGTTAAGTATTTTTATGTGTAACTAAAATAGGTAAATACATTTGTCTGTTTAGTTACCTTGTTTATTCATAGAGGAATGTCCAGGTATCATTTCAGAAATGTCCTCCGTGCACAGATTTAGGATTCTACGATAATCACGAGAAATCATACTCATGGTCAATTCCGCAAAGGATTCCAAAACAGCAGCTCTCCACTCTATAAACACATCAATGCAATCTTTGTTTTACATTTATTCTGATCTTTCTTGAGCATTCAAAAGTGTTACGCGATATCTGTAAGGTTACGTTTCTATGCATGTAGCTAGAGGATTGTCGTAAATGAAGAAGAGGTGTAGATCCCTGAAGAACAAAATGTCTTCCTCTGGACTGTTCCTTTATTTCTTCATCGGTGCTCTACGCCACGTATAATTGTTTTTCAGCCACACTGTGGTGTGAACATGATGAATTGCCAATTTATTTATATATCCATATATTATAGTTAGATAATTCAATTAGTAGCAGTCGTGAGATTTAAAATCAAAAAGGAAAATAAATTGAACTGTAAAGAGGCCCATAAGTGTTAAAACATTTTAAACATGTCACTATATGGAATTTGTGTAAGTTTGATCACAAACTTGTGACTATTTTGCATAAACATGTCAATTACCTGTCAGCAGTGTTGTCAAACAAATCCTTCATGGAGAGGACTGTGTACAATTGTTGCATGGTAGTGCCGACGTCCACACAGTCGGCTTATATCTGTTCAAGTCGTTCTCGCAGTCATAAATATCACTTAAGGGTGTGTTTTGTGATGTTTTTCCTTAGAAATACCTGGTCCCTTTGAGACATTCCATAGGATTAAAAGTGTTATCTTATAGGAGGATATATCCGCTGAGGTTATTTTTATTTCCCGGTTTCTTACACCCTTTATAATCTATTTTACTTTGAGAAATAACCCACTGCTCAACTGGCTACTCGACCGTTTTATTTTGATTGAGAAACTGCAGGATTGTTTCCTTGACAAAAGGGCTGTCGCTTACCTAAAGTTAACGAATTTCTTAAGATGGCCTTTGCAGATACGGACTAAAGCCAATGAAGTAACCGGCTGCAACTGCCTTCCTTTCTGTACCAAATCTCCCATGACAAACTGCGGGCGTGTTGTTTGATCTCGAAAATCAAAGAGAAGTCTGGGTCTTAGAAACAACCAAGGCAGAAAAAGCCAAAACAGTGAGGACTGGAACGAAACCGGTGCAATCCCAGAATTTGCTAGATGTGATTTTACGTGCAGCTCAGATGAACAAATGTTTTCATAGGACTACGGCAAAACCAATGTGCGAATGTTGCTTTATAGCTGTAATTATGGCTATCAGGATATGATTTTAATTTTTGTAGTCTGGGGACCAAATTTTATCCTCCGATGTTAAAATGATGGCTACTTTGATTCGACATAAAAACACATAACATTTGATGTAAGGAACGCCCCTACAAACCACTGAAGACCCTGAATGTAGACGGGTTCCAACTTTTAATGTTCGTTCCGAGCCATGGACTAATTACCCATAATCCAATTTGGGACGAACCAGAGCTCTGTACAGATTGAAACGAAGAAATCGGTCGGCAAACCAATCAATGGTCGACACGACGATAATAATAATATCGAGCGCATTTGTACGTTGAGCTTTAATGGTGCCAATGTCGTGGATAAATGACAGTTTACTGTTGAATAATAAATAACCCCAAGAATTTGATCTCCTAAACTATCTTAGTTGGTTTTCCAAACATCTGTATGCAAATTATTTTGTGACAGAAATGCATCCCGACAGTTTTTGGTATGGGGAATTTAGACACATTTGTTTCAGTACATTTCTTAATATTAATTGGATTAAGAGGAAATAATCTGTTTGGCTTTGTAGCAGATCAATGGGTCATCAACCTACAGAGAGCCCTTAACACTCTGGTTGAGAAATCCAGGTAAGCTATTTATCTTCATACTAAATAGGTAGGTGACAGTATACTGCCCTTTAGGACTTTTGTTATGAAGGAAACGAAATTGACAAAGTGGTCCAACGTCGACCGATCTTGTCTGAAACCGCATTGAATATTCGTAAGTGAGTACTCGAGGACACATATAAGGCAGTCAATTATTAGCCTCTATATAGCCTTACAAACACAACTAGTAAGAGCTATGTGGCGCAATTGTTTGATCTTTTTCCGGTTTATGGATTGGCATAATAAGTTCCTTCCTCCAGGATTGAGGGAATTCGGCCGAAGTCCTAATCTTATATTATACAGCTCAGAGGCCAGTTATATGGCTGATGATACAAGATGGCCCCAAAACTTTTAGCATACAACATCAGGACTACAAGGGAGAATCGTTTGCCCTATGCAGTTGCCTTAGCTTACCTCTCGCTGTAGCCGGGGAACTGGTGTATGGGATGACCCAGTTGTGACGACCCTGGAAATGTGAACGAAGAAACGACACATAGGAGTTGAGTTGTTGAATGTGCTTGGACCTAAAACGGGTCCATCGGGTCAAGTCCAGGGTGCGAAGGCCAACCAGTTAGTTAACAAACAAGTATGACACCGTCAGCCTTATAAGGAAATACTCGGACAGAGCTGTCGGAAAATCCATTCGGCTTAGATAGATATAAAGGTATTTTCCGCATCTGAAAACATGTGTTTAATTTCCAGGCTGGCGTTTGAACCACTAGTGTTGTACTCAACAGTATTTCACTTATATCTGAAGACATGTGTTTAATTTCCAGGCTGGCGTTTGAACGCACTAGTGTTGTACTCAACAGTATTTCACTTATATGACAACATATTGTCCGCTTATCAGTGTTCCTGGCCTTATTGCGGCGGAAAACCGGGCGACAATCTTGTAAAAGCCAACCCCGCGATTGCCTGAGCCATTCACATACCTGATAGTCGATAGACGGACTCGATCCCGTGAACAGGCTTTGAAATGGGATTAGTAAGCTCACGCGCTAACGGTTAAAACACGGAAGCGGGCAGATACACTCAGGTGACACTAGCTTTCTATCGATGTATGGCAGATGCATGTCTCCAGTACGAAAGTTATGAAGCTATACGAATAGATTTTGGACTACTCTGTCAAATTACCAGAATAAGTGACAGATATATGTCAAGTAAATTATTGCTTTTCAGGTCTCTGATGTGGATTGGACGAAAATAGGCAAATCGGTTATTTCAGCTCACACTGAATGTCCAGGCTTCTATTAATGCCAACAGCTATATTGGCTCGTAGCGAATGAGAAGTGGCTGTTACCTTTATACAGCGTCACTTGTAGCCTTCGGTGGGCTGATTGTCGTGTCAGAGGTGTAAGGTTTTGGGTAAACTTGGTGGCGCTCATGGATCTGATGAAACAAGTTTTCAAACTCTATATACTCCTAGACCTGTCTTTCAGTTTTCAGATGAAAGAAGAGCAGACACCCATCCATGTTATTAACAAGATTTTAAAAGAACCATATTTGTTTGACCCACCTTTAACATTCTTTCACTAGTTCAACGGTGTACAAGAGCTATGCATGAAATCAAACAACCGGAAATTACTTATAACAAAGATAAGGCAGAACAAGGACGATATTGACAAGATTCAGAAAATTCTAAACTTAGTCTGTCCCCTTCCCCCCTCTGCTCCAGGAGCACTGGAATCTGCGTATCAAGGGAGCTCTATACTCCATACTTATCGGGCACTGGTGTGACAACATAGATATTACCTGTCAGAGATAAAGCAGTTGTACATCCCAGTACAAACATAATCAACAAGGCACACCTGCACATGTTCAGTTTCCACGTTGTAAACAAGATCAGCTTTAGAAGAGGTCCAAATGTAATGTGAAACAAAAATATTGAACAAATATATTAATACGAAAAACACAATATCGTCTCCCGGTAGACAATTATTCAACCGCTTATAGGCTTGTGTTTCATCTCGGAAGAATATCTGTAATTATATTTGAAACAAAAGTGGTTGAGATTTACATAGGAACAAAACAACCCAATACCAGTGTGATAAGATGGATTGACAATTCCTATATTATTTGTAAAAAGGCAATTACAGTGACAAGAGGTTAAAAATGTATTTATCAGGTGCAATTAATGACGGTAAAATATTTTTTTATTATTACACTTTGGACGAATACAACCAGGTTAGGTGATTGTATGATATTAACATTCAAAATCAACCTACGGTAAGTGAAAATAAGGCTTAAATTTCGTGCACAAGCGTCAAACAAATAACGTTGAATCCATAACGTAAACTCGTGTACAATATATTGGATACGCGGAAATAGGCTTCTGTTTTATCTCGGATTATATATCTGTAATTATACTTAGTTATACGAATATTACGAAATTGGGGGTGTTAAAACGACAACAAGAGTTTGCAATCCCTGCGATAATATGTACAAACTACAATTGCTTGACATTCTTAAATATTGGACATTTATCTTTCTGCGCAACACTTTTCTTTGACTACTTGTCAACAAACAGACATAAACGAATGGCCGACAAGTTGACAATATTTGACCAAAATATTTCTGAGGCAGAACTAAATTAGTTGGTGGATCGTATTTAGAAAAAAGAAAGAGGAAAGTTTCGGAATTCCACAAAACAAAAGACGAAATGAAGTGTAAAAAATTAAAATTAAGCTAAATATTTACACAAAGGCGCCGATTATGGGAACATAAATAAATGAGAGCTGAAACTTTAAGCAATATTTTGTTTCAGATCTTAATGTTTCTCGGGCAGAATTCCCTTGACCAGTTGAGAGATAGATGTTAGAATCTTCTATAAGTTATATATCTTAGTAAGTTATGCTGATTAAAACAAATTTGATATATATGAAATTGTACTTTTTTTCTATAACTAAAATGACTTGTTACTTCCTAGCGTTTGTTGACTATAACGCTTATTTCAATGTAATAATATGTTAGATGTTACATTGCGGAAACATATTTGTATTTTATTACCATCTAAACCTTAAAGTCTTATGTTAAATTTGTACCATTCATTGAACAACTACTAAATAGCTCACAATCACATTATACATTATCATCACTATATAAACCAAACCCCATACTAACTAAATAATGTTATCATTTAACTCGTCAACCCTACATATCCCACTGTATCCTTGTATCCTTGCCATGATACAGACATTTATTGTATATACTTTTTTATTGTGTTATATATTGTTTAGGATGGAAACTCTGGCTGGTATGACCACAACATATCTCTTAACATTATACTTTCCCTATGATTAACAATTCAGATACGGGCACTAATGAATATCTCAGTCAATTGCCTTTCTTTTCTGACGATACTTCAATTTGCGAAATTCCAGCTAAATCCCTTCCAATAAATATCGCTGAACTTGATGAATTGTGTTTCAACCCTCTGGAGTTTAATGTCTCCGATGGTACACAGTATATAACTAATGATGTAACAGAAGAGCAAGATCACTGGCATACAGTTAACAACCACCAATCTAACTACTATCTAGAAAATGAGTTCATATCAACTATAAAATCTCAAACCGAGACG
>JAVFBW010198931.1:0-10016 GCA_034783835.1 Mopalia ciliata
AATACCCCCCCCCCCCCCCCCCCGCCCCCATCTAACACGTTTTCCATTCGTCTACTTTATTTAACTCTTAACACCTGTGTAACAGTATGTTTATGTTTTTTATACATGCAGTACTGACTAGTTTCATTGTTGTTGTTGTTTGTTTGTTGTTGTTTTTGTTCGTTTGTTTTTTTTATCGTTAATGTGTATATTTTTAACATCGTCTGTATAGTCAGCTGAGTTTAAGAACAGTAGAATTGGAATTTTGCGCTCCCTTATTCTGAGCAAGATGTAATCGCCAGAAATGGATAAATCAAATGTCCTCTTCTTGTGTATCCAATTTAATCATCATTGTAGAACAGAAATCCATTATTAAAAGACATTTATTTGTTTGAAGCTCAATGGGACATTTTGACGAGTGGAGCATTTTACCCAACTTAAATGACAAAGCTGTCTTTGGCTGTTTGCTTGTTTTGTGTGTGAGCGAACGTGTGTGTGTTTTGTATGAATCAATAACTTTTGTTTTGTCTTACCTATAAAATACATCTCATAGGCTTAATACATAAAATGTTAATTCAGAAAAAGTTGCTGTTAATCAGGTGGCAGGTGACTATATTAGACGTATGTAAGCAGACATGGTGGTCTGGTAAGGAAGTCATATTGCAGCAAATCTGTTAACTTGTTATATTTTCCTAAATGTAACTTTCTACATAAAGGCCTAAATGCGCTCATTTTATCAAATCACATATAAAGATTTTTATCATTATAATCGCCAGTTCCTTTTTATCTTCTTCAGTTGTTTCTGAGAGCGAATATAAAATATTATGTAAGTTTAAATGGCCTTTGTAAAAAAGGCTAGTAAACTAAAAATTATTTACCATTGTCGAATCTTTGGCAACCTTGAATTCCGGGTGATTCCTGATATCACATACCGGCAATGCAAAATTAACTTATAAGTGAAATATCATCTAGTAAATCGTTAAAGTACCAAGGCCCTAAAGCGCTGTTTAAATATCATCGCGTATGAAAAAAGGAAATCCAATCAAATTGAATTAATCTATGATGTGATATGGTGAGGCTTGTAGTCTGCAATCATTCGGATCATCGTTTTGTTTTAGACCATTGAATTTGTCTAGAACATTCATTCAGTATGAAACACAAGACGCGAAGATCTTTATTTGAAGAAGTTTCTATGTCGTAACAATAATCTATAAAACACGGCTGATAATCAAGAAAGATTTATTACTATTTTTTGTGTCTTTTTATAAAATGAAGATTAATTTGGATAACTCTTTCTTACTTTGAACAGATTCTAGTTCAGACAATTTGGCAGGTTGAAATGATTGGGAATCGAAACCCCAGCCCTCAGAAAGATTTGTGTCTCCGAAGACATCTCACATTGTTTAATTATAACAGAAAGTGTCCAGTTGTTTTTATAGGAATACATCTATTGTTCTTAAGGTCTTATTTATTATGCAGTAAAATCAATATAAAGAAACTTGATATATTACTGATTCCTGTTGATGAACTCTCTACACTAAAATGATCCCTCGGGTTAAGGACAGTCTATGACAAAGCATATACAGGCTTACTTTGCACGGGAGGAATATCATTTTTTAAACGTTACTATAAACATTCTCTCGTTAAGTGTCGTTGATCATCGCGTACAGCATCAATAAATCATTTAATCACCCATTCATTTAATCAATCAATCAATCAATCAATCAACTAAGCAAAAATAATGAAACAATCAATACATTTTTGTATCAACCAATTCAGGCAATCAATCAATTCATTTAATATAGATTACTCGTTTAATAATACCATATAAAACCAAAGATACGTCCTCCTCTTACATGTAGGTGAGATAAAAAAAAGTGTGTTCCTAAAATAATTGTTATCAGCATATCTGTAAAAAGAAAAAACCTATATGTCGCCATTATTTCTATTCAATCCATCGTAATTTGATGTAGGCTGTAATTGAATGACAAGTGATTTGGAAGAAAAGTGCAAGGTACTAAAGAGATTTCCAGCCAATCAAATATCTAGATTGAAGGTTCGGGTCGTGCAGTTTTGGGTGGCTTGACCTTTATTTTTCCGAGTGTTTTGTGTCCAATGCATTGGATAAATCGTCGACACAGAGGTGAATAGCCTTGTTTTTTCCAAATCCAATCACCATTGCAGAAAATAAATAAATTATTTAGAGGCTTCGATTGGTCAGAAACGCAATCGCACATTTTGATAAAGATAACACTGACTTGTTCTCCTAACAAATAGTTTAGGCATAATGTCGTTAATAGTTAATAGATAAAAAGGCAATAAAACTGGGTTAATAAATCCCTAAAGTATTTAAATAATTGTGCGTCTTTTCACAATGAATCCCATTCATTTAGGGCAGCACACGACGATATACACCAACAGTATCTTTAATTTAATAGATTATAATAGATTTATAATTCGGTGGAAGTGAATGGGGAGGGGCTTTACATTTCATGCTTGTATATTTCAATTAACGGTTAGATGACTATCACACAACTTTTAACAGAAACTTTCACAATAGACTCAGACTGAGTGTGTTTGCCACTCTCTAATAGCACCAGTGCAAAGGAACGGAATGGTTTCTTGTTTTAATTTTTTGGAAAACTTTGGAAATGAATGGATACGGCTCTTGACATAAAGAGTACTAAAATCAAAATTAAAAATTAATATAGGCATCTACACGCACTAAATGCCATGTGGAGGAGTGTTTCCAATAGCATGGCAATTAAGTAAAATAAGCAAAGTACAAGACAAAAGACATATATCCCAATATATTTAAAGTCTCAGAGAGAATAAATTTTTTCCCTGGTTTTAAACAATAAAACCTCAATACAAATACGAATTTATGACACCAATCGGATGCTGTAATCTCTTTGTCATCTCATATTCAATTCAACTAAGATGATATCAAAACTTATAAATTCTCAAGACAGAAGCAAATTATTTAGTTTTTAAATTCGTATTGCTTAAAATGTTTTACTTTGGTAACTGGAATTTACCATCTTACCTCAGTGTATTAACCACGTTCTGCAAAGCATATCATATCAAATATAAATAGTCTGCCAATAGACTGCTTGTTTTCCAATCTTTCTGCAAATATCGTTATGTAATAAATGAACATACCCTACATATCACCGACCAAAGACCTGAAGCACATCAAATATTTGCCATGCCTTTGTGGTTTGATTTATTTAAGGATACTTGTTTGTTATCATTTCATTATTGATAAAGTAAATAAATATCCCGCCATAACCAAAGGCTGTATTTGAAGTTGGGTATCTTAATGCAGAACATGGCTTTATTAATCATTTTGTAGAAGATTACACATGATTCGATATATACTAAACCTTTAACGCTATGGGAAAAAACGTTTTGATACTGTACCTTTATGTTGATATAGATGGACCTTTTCCAGCAATGGATCAACTCGACGTCATTCCGTTAGTGGTCGATTAACCGATCTAAGATCAGTCACAAGTCAGTTACAACTCAGTTCAAAGAATGGATCAGTCAGCCAAGCCCATAGTTTGCTGATCATTTGGCTATATCGTTACAGCATTTGGACAGTGTTTATGTACTTTTACTTCGTTGAATTCTGAATTCTACCGTAAGATGTATTAAACTGAAAGAAAGAAACTTAAAATACATGCATGTTTATTGATTCTCGGAGTGGTGACTTTGGTGTGCTTTGTGATCTATTCATGACATAAATATTTCTTTATTTTTATTAGCTGTAACATTAAAAAGACAAAGGATTAAGCAGACGAAATAAGATATTATTAGAAACTGGCGTAGGATAATTCATTTGAGCTAGAACAATACAAACTAAAATACATTCGTAACACGTCAGTAGGTGCTTAAGTAGGAATATTATATATGGAATGTGGTGAAAACAACACGAGAATATGCTGCGTTCTTTGTAGGCCTACCATAGGTTTATTAAACAGTAAAAACATATATTCCAACATGAAAAAAATACCTGTGCCCAAATTGTATCCATTTGATTTAAATGTGATGCCTTGTAGAAGTTAATTTCCTTCAAAAAATGCCCCTACACATAATCTATAAAATGGTCGATACTACTTATCAAGTTAAGGTGATTGGGTTAAGTGGGCGTTGAATGTTGGTAGTCTGACGCGGAAAGACAACTCGAAAAAGAAAAACAAACATGGTTTTAAACAAACTAACAAAAAAGCGAACCAAAGTTGGCTTAGGCAAACAGTTGGAGACGATAAAACGAAATTCTTTAGTGAAATCTTTCAATTTTGTAAAATGACTGTAACATGATCGGTGTAACATGAAGAATCAAATTGCACCACAGTTGCCTCTATTTCTTTCCATAGAATCTTCACTTCAATCTGTTCCGGAAAGCTAAGAAAGAAAGATGCGTCGTTTTAATCCACAGATAACTATGTAATGTGTTATATTGGTGAGGTTATATCCAAATCGTTCCTTGTTTCGGGACATAGATGTATTGGAACATGAGCAGGTCAAGTCATATAACACCTGTAATGAAGATCTAAAAGATTACATAATGTTATAGATGATATTTACAATGTAGTTAACCTACATTGGAGACAAGATCACGAACTGGAGTGGTCTTATAAATCAGGTTATATGTTCAGTATGAAATAAAGTTATCACTGCGAGAAAATACAACTTACTCCATAATCCTGATGAAGGACCTCGTCTACTCTTATTTCATTCGATGCAACCACAGTATATCAGGGTCATATTTAAAAGCAGTGTATGCTGATTAACCAGTGGTGAATATAGGCAATATCGGGGAAAAACTTTGACAATAGCTGTACCAAACGTCTTGTACGCCTTCAGCAAGATCACAATCAAATCTACAATAGCTCCATAGTACTGTATTATAGATCTGGGATAGTCTTTTCAATGATGTAAAGAAATGCAGGGTTCCCGAAGGATATCTTTCTCGATTATCCTAATGAAAAGGCCATACATAGTATGAGGCTGTGAGGAACAAAGGAACTTGCCTTCAATTACATGTACTAGCCAGGGTAGACCCAAAGGATTTCTCACTTAAGCGATAATAACATATCTATGCAATCTGGATCTGGTTTTGATCATATATCATACACCAAAAGACAAATCTTAGTATGGGATTAAATCAAAGATTACATTGAGTTTAGTGTTAGCTTCAGGTTAGGATTAGAACAGGTTTGATGTTAAATTCAAGGTGTTAACTGTAGCTGAGAACAAAGAATTGTCCTTTTGCCTGACAAGATAAACTAACCAACTCCAAACTCAATCTTTACAATGACACTGGTTTCTAGTTAGTTCCACATTTTCGAAGATGCTGTTATGTAGCTACTGATGAAGTGTTCAAGAACGTTTCATTCGTGTACTGGGCTCTTCTAAACGATTATTCTCTTATGTGAAAGCCGGGAATATCAATGAATGGACAATGCCACGAAACATCCTCGAAATCTCTATCGTTATCGGTAAGCTTATTTGCTGTAGTACTTTGGTTTTGTAATTCCTTAGGTTTATGGTTAAATGCTTTAATATTATAAGAAATTAATTCTTATATTAATCTTTTGTCTAGCTGTATTGTTTTGCGTCAGACAAAATCGAAACTTTTTTAACTTAACACATCGACATGAAGTTACACTTTTTGTATTTGTAGAATTTTGTTTTCCGAAAGAAGTTATGTGAAAGAGGAAACTGGTGCAATGAAGGATAGAAAACTCACTAGTGGCATCAGTATCATCAGTTAAGCATTTGTCAACAAGGGAAAAACAAGGCGCCAGTTTAAGAGGAAGGTTGTCTGTGCTCATTTAGACGTAAAATTCGTTAATTACTATTGTAAAACAAATAATTGGCGTAAATCTGCTTTTTTTTTTTTTTTTGCACTGATTCAGTTGGCAACCCCATTTAATAAAAAAAAACGGGTATCCCGAGAAAAATCTCGGAGAGTGTAAATTTATTTCTTGTTTTATTAAAATAAAATGCAAATTCAAACAAATTGATATAGCCTCAACTTGGATGCTATGCTCTCGTGGTTATCTTTGATTATACATCGCTCTGAACATTGCGGAATATAAGAACTAATATAACTTATTATAACTAACCAAAGACCTTTAGAATAACCACTATATGCCTTGTCTTGGGATTTTGACTATTTCGGAGTATATCTGTTGAACATTTAATTGTGTTTGTTACCACTTCATCATTTATAAAGTAAATGAATGTTGAACCACAACCTAAGGCTGTATTCGAAGTTTATTATTTTACTGAATCAGTAGGATAGAAAATGTCCTGTCAACATCTTTGAAGAACATTAAACAAAGTGTGGTAGTTGGCAAGATTTCAAGGCAATTGTTTCACTATCATTTTCGCATTTTCCATAAACATAATGACCATGTAGTGTGTGTAGTGATTTCGAACTTTGTGTAAATTTTGAAAGATCTGTAGTGTGTATTATTTTGATTTACCAAATTGTGCATCAATCTTAAACCATATTGTTACATATTATTGTTCTACAAAACTGTTCTTTATGCAAACATGACTTTTTAAATCTTTTAACTTCACAAAAATTTTCTTTGTAATAATTCTTTCAGCCCAAACAATACAAAGTAAGATAACTACGTCACTTATCTGTGACTGCTCAGGCGGGGATATTATATGGAGACTGATAAGAGTGATTAAAATACGTGAATATGCTGGGATCTTTGTAGACCTACCAAAGGTTTTACTGTACAAAAAGTTATACTTCTAAGAACCAAACACATTTGATGAAAAGGTGATGACTTGCAGAAATAAATGACCTACACCAAATGTTCTCAACACATACATGATCCGTAAATTGATCGATACTACTATACACGTTAAAAGGTTTTGCTGAGTGTTGAGAAGCTACTGAATGACGACATGGGTGATGCAGAAATACAAGGAGAGAAAAGAAAAAAAACATGACTCTAAAAGAACTAGCACAAAAGCTAGCAGAAGTCGGCTCAGACAAACAGTTGGATACAAGAAAGCGGGTTTTTTGAGTGAAAAAGTTTAATTCGGTCAAATGAATGCAACATGATCGTTGAAGAACGAGTAACAGCCGTCCGTTAAAATGTATATAGATCACTGGAGAAACAAGGCACTGTAATGAATACAGTAGGACTGTGTAAGATATGTTGAAATGATCACTAAGTCATGTATAGATTGATTGATTGATTGGCTGGTTGAACTCAATCTCCAGTTTCAGTTTCGTGTTCTGGTTAAGTGGAAACTTGATGAATATTGTAAAAGACGATAAATAATAATGACCCCTAAAAAGTATAGATAAAAATGCATTCTAGACACAGATTATCGGTATGGGTTTGAAGCAGACACCTTTTCGCTTTCATATAACATACTTTCTGATGGTGACAACTTATACGAAAACAAAATTGTTAACATAAGTTTCTTTTTATTATTTGCTTGTTGTCAAAAGACCTTTCAGAACCATTTTGCACAAGAAACGCCTAATTTCTTTCCATAGGGCTTTCTCGTTAATCCGTTTCAGTTGATTAAGGACAATAAATAAATAACCAGCTAGATTTAACACTAACTCATTTCGTAATACCACATTGTTTATGAAAGTCGGTACATTCCTCCTTTGTCTACGCTAAGAAACTCCGGCTATTATACTAGATGTGTCAAAAATTGTTCATTCGTTTCATTTAAATAAGAAAATGAAAAAACCATCTTATGACTTATTTGAATTAATGTTGTCTTGCAATAATACACATTCTTGCCTTTTTTCAAGAGAGACAAAATAATTATGTTGTAACCACCCTTTGACCTATCAAACCTGAGCTGAGCTGTTCAATTTTTACTACATGTTTTTTTTAATCAGACAGTTGTTTTTTGGATTGACGGTGAGATACCATTAATTTTCGAGCGGCTTCTGTGGAATTCTTTTAATAACATGTAGGACACCTTCAAACTTTCACGGCTGTTCTACTTATCTAATTTTCGTACAATTCCTTACTTCTCCTCTTAGAATAAACTCAACCCAATACCATTCTAGAAAAAACCCGACCCCTGGAAGCAACACATGCGACAATTATATTATATGATATAAATTACAGTTAGCATAAGGTCATTTTGTGTTTTTTGCTATTGTAACGTCGTTTTAAGAGCTAACGAAAAACCATGTAGTTTCAAAATGTAAAAAAACGGGGATAAATATGAGACAAAAGAATTAAGTATAAGAAGTATTTCAAATAAATGTTTATTTCTTCCAGAATATTTGCCTCCATTTAGTTTTTTATTACTTCATAGCCGCCAGTATGCACAAGCAAGGAAACTTGATAATGATTGTTTTGTGACCTCGTTGTCTTTGGAGTATTCAGACATCCAAAGGATTATTCAACATCGTTTCCAGCAGGTAAAATTGCAATAAAACTGGGGTTATAAATCCCTAAAGTATTTAAATAATTGTGCTTTTCCTAATAAATCCCATTAATTTAGGACAGCACGCGACGACATACACCAACAGTATCTTTAATTTAATAGATTATAATAGATTTGTAATTCGGTGAAAGTTAATGGGGAACTTTACATTTCATGCTTTTGCATTTCAATTAACGGTTAGATGACTTTCACACAACTTTTAACAGAAACTTTCACAATAGACTCGGTCTGAGTGTGTTTGCTACTCCCTAATAGCACCAGTCCAGGAGAACGGAATGGTTTCCTGCTTTGATTTTTTGGAAAACTTTCGAAATTAGTGGAAACGGCTCTTGGCATAAAGAGTACTAAAATTAATATAGGCATCTACACGCACTAAATGCCATGTGGAGGAGTATTGTAGGTATCATGTTACCATGGTAGTAACTTTTAACTTTGCAAAGTTCATTTCGTAAAACGGGTTCCAGATCAATTTTGTGTTTCCAATAGCATGGCAATAAAGTAAAATAAGCAAAGTACAAGACAAAAAACATATATCCCAATAAGTCTCAGAGAGAATAAATTTATTCCTTGGTTTGAACAATAAAACCTCAATACAAATACGAATTTATGACACCAATCGGATGCTGTAATCTCTTTGTCATCTCATATTCAATCTAACTATAGGATGATATTAAAACTTATAAATTCTCAAGACATAAGCAAATTATTTACTTTTTAAATTCGTATTGCTTAAAATGTTTTACATTGGTAACTGGAATTTACCATCTTACCTCAGTGTATAAACCACGTTCTGCAAAGCTTAGCATATCAAATATAAATAGTCTGCAAATAGACTGCTTGGTTTCCAATCTTTCTGCAAATATCATTATGTAATAAATGAACATACCCTACATATCATCGACCAAAGATCTGAAGCACATCAAATATTTGCCATGCCTTTGTGGTTTGGTTTATTTTAGAATACTTGTTTGCTATCTTTTTATTATTGATAAAGTAAATAAATGTCCAGCCTAACCAAAGGCTGTATTTGAAGTTGGGTATCTTAAGGGAGAACTAGCTCAAACAACAAATTTTAATTGATCTTTTTGTAGAACATTACACATTATTCGATATTTACTAAACTTTTAACGCTATGGGGCAAAACGTTTTGATAATTTACTTTTACGTTAATATGGATGGACCTTTTTCAGCAATGGATCAACTCGACGTCAATTCGTTATTGGTCGATCAACCGATATATGATCAGTCACAAGTCAGTTACAACTCAGTTCACAGAATGAATCAGTTAACCAAGCCCATACTTAACTGATAATTTTGGCTATATCGTTACAGCATTTGCACAGTGCTTATGTACTTTGACTTTGTTGAATTTTGCATGCTACCGTAAGATGTATTAAACTGAAATAAAGTTGATTCTCGGATTTGTGACTTTGGTGTACTTTGTGGTCTATTCATAGCATACACTGTACATATTTCATTCCTGTTTTTAGCTGTAACATAAAGAAGACAAAGGATTAAGCAGACGAAATAAGATATTATTAGAAACTGGCGTAGGATAATTCATTTGAGCTAGAACAATA
>JAVFBW010198942.1:0-10016 GCA_034783835.1 Mopalia ciliata
ATCTGGCCCCCCCCAATCCGGACATCTTCCTCCAATCGGACATCTTCTCTAGACCAATTACCGCAGTCGAAAAAAAAACAATGATATTAAAGTGCAATATGTCTGAATACAGGCATTGATGTCTTCATCAATTCAAATGACATAAAAATTGTAAAGATTGAGTCTTTCTCCTGAAGCTTCAGGCTACCAAAGAATTTCCTTTGTGCCGAAGGAATGTACAGATTTTTCATTACCTTAGAGTGACTTAATTAATAATCACTGGTTTGGCATTGATACAAATGTGTGTTCTACTGCTGCAAGCCTTATGGTTTTGGGAAAGTTATATAATGTGCAGAAATTGTTACAACATTTCCATTGAATGATGTAGAGCCTCTTTCTGATCCAATGTAAATGCCTCATAAGCTTTTTAGAGGATATATTTATAACATAACTTTTTTATTATTATTGAGGACAAATTTCCATTCTCCCACAGGGGATTAAAAGTCCATGGCCATCCCTTTGTCAACTGATCCCCTTTAACTCAGGATATCAACATGTTAACACCTATCTTATAGTAGATGTGTTAAACGAAAGGTAATCAGGTGTGACAAGGTTTTAAGTCAAACCTGGAAATACTCATGTCATATTGACAGATATCTGCTCAGACAAGTTGGGCTTTTAGTAATTAGTAAAACGAGAACATTTTCTTTCGAAAGCATTGTACATGTATTCTGGGACAGTTTGTGAAATTTAAAAAACAAATAACTTAAAAGTTTTATTGGATATCCTTAGTTGTTTTTTATGTATAATAAAAATAAAAAAAACATTTTATGTGATTATGTCTTTTTATCAAAATTGTGAAAGAAAAATGTGCCTACTTCCAACATGTACCAGACCTGGCCAGCATCAAATAAAAGTATTCTAGCAAAAAACTGTTAGCATTTACTCTTATTGGAAAAAAAACCTGCCAACATTGATAAGTATGGTAAATGTACTTAATGACCTGTTGTTAAATGATTAGCATGTCAGCCTACTAATCCTACATTAATGTACTGCATTTGGATTCAAGTCTGTCTGTACCATCAGGTCTATGAGTGAATCACACAACCTGTGTCCAGGAATTGTGGGGTTGTTTTTACAATGTTTCCTCTCGGTTTTCCATCGTTTTTAAGTTAGGAACATTGTGAAATAACAACGGTGAACCCATCATTATATAAGTGAAATACCCTTGAGTACAGCATTAAACCCCAATGAAACAAACAAAACAAACATGTACTGGAAAGCAAAGCCGTTGAGGAATAATTGTACAATAATTTTCAGCATAACCTAGGTGGATCAAAATATAACATTTGTATCACAGTAATATACAGGATTTTCAGGCTATGTAGTAATATAGTAACTGATAAATTAATAATGATACATTTATAATTATTGTCTGGTAAACTTAAGAGATGTTTTTGGAATAGGTTTTGTGCTCTGGGGTAATTTTTGTGACTAATTAAAAAGTATTTCCTAGTCCAATGCAATAATGTACATATAGTGTCTGGTCCAATTAAAACTGTTTCTTGGAAGTCTCCAAATAGTTTTCTAAGCTTGTACAAAACTATCTTATGTAAACATGTAAACACAGTTCTGATCATAAACATGTACAAGGGAAGGTAATCAAGTTTGACAAGGTTAACCAAAACCTGGAAATCTTCTTGTCATATCCGAAGATATCTAGATAATTGCAGCTCTAATTTCTTGAAGGCTATGTTATTGACGGATGAGCTGAGACCTATTAATTAACGAAGGAGAAAAAATCTTTATATTGGCAGCAAGCCATCTCTACTGGCTTTCGTTTAAACCTATTTACCTCTGAAAAATCAGCTGGTCTGGCTTGTGTATGCCTTCAAGACAGCCGGAAGTCTGAGGGTGCAATGGCTTGGCTATTAGCTCTTTAGTGCATGGGAATCTCAAAAGAAAGAAAACTAAGTCAAGAAAAAGGTCCATTTTGCTAAAGGCGCTTTTAGGTTAACCATAAAGAGTATGGTTAAAATCAGACATGTGTGATAACATTGCACTCGTTAAAGTCTTTTAAAGTTGGGGTAATGAGGTTATATTCCCTTCTGGCAAAAGACAGTCCAGTGCCCCATTTGTTTCCTTATTCTATGACCAAATTCCAATACAATAAGAATATATTTTTCTGTCTTTAAAATGTATAAAATGTTCGTATTTGTGATTGGAATTTTATGCTTCAGATACCGACAATATCTCGTTTCATTAGATAATCTAGAGTAAATTGTATGACAGATATTAGAATTTCCACTGACAAGCTTAACATAATAGAATAAGGTGACTACTCCATAGATATTGACTCAATATTTTGGTTTATTATCAAACCATCATCAAGAGTCGAAAAGAATTTTTCATCCTTCTTTGGAGGAGTCACCTTGCTCTATTGTATGACAGCATCTTGGTGTTTGAATTTTTTTTTATTTTTGTAGGGGAGGCGTTCCCAATTATTTGCTCACTCTCAATTGGAATTTTAAATTATTGATGTGACATCATAAGATATTTTAATTTTTTCACAGACTTCTGCAATTAGCTAAAGCTATCATGATGCTTGACATTTCAAGTTTGATTTCCCCACCAACATTTTTTCGTTTTGTACATAGCTTTAATTAGCTAGTTGCTGAACTTTATACAATGATATTGTAAGGTAAGGACTCTATTCTTTAGAGCAGACAGTTAGGAGGGGGTTCCTGTACTTTTGTTTCAATTTACAAATCAGCTTGATAGCATTTAGCAGGTGGTTGGAGGGATCCTCCTGTTGCCCTGGTGCTTTCTGAGCTAAGGGGCAACATGAAGTCAGTTTGTTATTGCTTCTATGTTCTTCGTCTCTGGTGGTTGCCCTGTATTATCTTGTTGTTAGTGGCGCAGATGGTGGTTCCTGTCACCCATTGAACTGGCCAAACTATGAGTCAAATAAACTAAAGTATGGCCCTAAACCCAACCAAACCGGCAAATTTGGCTTGAGTTAAGAATGTTGCCACTTGTTGGACGTGGGATTATGATATACACTGTAATCTCAGGTTGGAAGTCCTTAAATCTGGTGCCAAGGGGGTTGGGAGGGAGCTTCCTGTTGCCCAGGTACTCCCCAAGCTAATAGGCTTCTGAAGCAAATATTTTTATGATGTCAGTGTATGATGTCCTGTGTTTTCTTTCTTTCTTGCCAGTGGTGTCGTGGGACCAGGGTGGCTTCCTTCACCCATTGGGCTGGCATACCATCAAAATTATTTCACTCACATCATGGTCCATGATGTGAGTGAAATAATGTTAGTTCAGCATTTAACCCAAATCAAACATATGAAACACAATTGTTTTTGGTGGTTCAGGATGTTAACATCCATACTGTGAGAATTAACTGATGAATATATGCAAAATTCTTTAGCAACAGGCTTTTTTCATTATCATATTTTCTTTTTACTATAAAACATAAATTGATCACTTATGTAGGTCTACCATGTTCCTCAAAATTAAGTTAAAGACTTCCTGTTTACTTCAACATGTGTGTGCCATAAATTCAAACCATAATGAAGTGGCATAATGTTGTTGTTTTTTTTTTTTTCTCCAACTTATTGAATTCATTTGTTATTTCTTAATGTTTGCTTTTAACCTTCCCTCAAACTTTTGTATAGAACTTCTATCGGCAATTGTCTTGTCTGATTTTGTAACACATGCTTACACTATTTCACATGTGGTTGGGGGCAGCTTCTTGTTGTCTGGTGGAGGAGATGGGTGTGTGTGTGTGTGGGGGGGGGGGGGGGGGGGTCTTGGGAGTTTTCTGTGTGTTGTCAATGACCATGAGGCGATTCCTTTATAATTTGTGCTGATGCGTGATCATTTCAGTTAAATAACTGTGAGAATAGCATAAAACGTGAATCAAACAAACCATTTTATTTGATGTGACGTTTAGCTAAATGGATCAAACTCTATTGAAGATAGGACTGTATGATTAGGAGCTAGTTTTTCCTTCACATGTCTACTTTATACATTTCTTCAACTGATCAAGATTGTAGATGATATTGTCTATATTCTGACTACAAATATACCACTATGTGCTTAGTATTGCTAAGTATACACTTAAATAATACAACATTTTATACTATGGTGCAGTTCGGGTAATATCTGATAACTTGTTAATACAATAAAGAGCCATCAAGAGATAAAGTGGACCCAATTCCTGAATGTTAGAGAACTTGTTTACAAACAAAGCTAGCCACTTATCAAATAACCATGTAAAGCAATTAACAACCAGCTTCTTGAATGTAAACAGGTTTTTAGAATGTTGACATTATTTCTTTGCTTTAAACATAATCATCACAGGTATAATTTTTCCTTATCAAAATTTCAAAGAAACTAAATCTAAAACATTATAAAGAAAGTGAGATGTGTGTATGGAATCTATGGATTTAATGTTCTTTACCACAAGGAATTACTAGAAAACTACTTCATATAAAAACTGCGTTTAGACTTCACATGCTTTACCAGTCAATAATCAATAATAATAACAGTTTTTAAAAAAAAGCATTAAAAATAATAGTTCTTTTAGGTTCACATTTACTAATTGGCTTAAAATAAGAGCATGTAGAGTGCAGTGATACAGCATGCTGCCATAAAACTTCCTGAGCAAGGCCCAACCATTAATATATTTTTTAACTAAGCAAGGCAAAGCAATTTATTATCATCCCTGTTAACGACTATTAGAATAATATATTTTTCGCTGAAAAAGGGAATTGTCTTTCTTCGATGTTTATTTGATGTAAGGGATAGAAGAAAATTGACATACACATTTAATTGGTATATGAGTTTTCTTTATTTCGCTTTGATCTCTATGTGAAAGCCTAAGGGCAGAAACCGTGACAAGGTCTGATATTGATGAGATATCGGCATGCCTCTGGAATATGGCTATAAGAAGGCTTATCTGTTTTGTAACTTTGACGATAAAACACAGAAATTGGAAAGACTTTTCAACTAGCAAGCTTCTTAATCCTTGAGTCAAATCATATACCGATCCAAATTCGTATATATTGCCGAATTTTTTTGCACCGCCTGTGTCTGGTTTTAAATCTGGCCTGGATAAATGTGCGCATTAAAACCGATCCCCAATACCCAGTGATTCCAGTGTTGTGGCAATCTAAAGGATAGGGTCATTAAGTCAATACACTTCCCACTGTGCAGCGACAGGCCACTGAATCTCTACTGTCACCATCTGACTAATGTGCTGAAAACCACTACCAAATGGGAAGTAATATCTGATAACCTGGTTAATATGATGCGAAGAGTTAAACCGTCAAAGTTCTACAAACCTATAGGAAAAGTTGTTTAAAAACGCTGTCATCTCCTTTTATCAGATATTCTTGTTATCCAAGGCACCCAGTCCCGTTTGATAAACAAGTCTTCATAACTTGATCATAGGTAATGAACTTAAATGATGTTCAATCATCACATAAAGATGCCTATAAGATAAGGAAAAAAAACCACAGAGATTGAAGCCAGCCTCTTAGCTAATTTTGTATATTTTAACGAGAGCTAATGTCCATGTAGGAGAGATAAGTGCGCGATTGGCTTTTCTCATACTTTCTCGCGTTACTTGTCATGTACAGGCAGTCAGCCAACGTGTAATCTTTAAGGTCACGTTCTGTCTTGCCTAAAATAAATGTAAATAAAGCCTACATTTCCAGTACTACCTATTTTTTTGGTTATTTAAGCCACACTGGGCAGAAAATCTTTTAATTCTGGTTTCCCAATTTCTTGTGATACTCTACTTTACTCTGCAATTGGTATCATTACGTTAGTTCCTGTTGTAGTTTGGTTTGTTTAAACCTTCTGTCTGGCTGAGAAAAGCCATTGGTCATCTTGAGTTCTGTTGACTTGAGCTCCATTCCTAATCTCGCTGTGTCGATCAGGAGAAATAAGATAATTTGAGAGGAAGATCAAAGTTATCTCTGATTATCTGGTTTGTATCAACGAGACCTGACCAGATAAATGCTGTCTGCTTGGAGGAGTTGAGTCTGACGTGTCAGACAAATTAACCAAACCTATAAACAGTTAAGGTACATGTAGTGCTGATCTAAGATTCGCTCACTATTTAGACTGTACTTGAAGCTCGTTAGTGATTCTCTACGCTATTTACTATTCCTATTCGTACAAGGATTTTGAGCAGACTACGTTTCTCATTTGCAATAAAATAATAAGAAGATCCTGCATTTACATTTGAAAATAAAAGAAAGAAAAAGAGGATCAACACGAAAGTAAAAAAAAAACTGTTAAATAAAGGGAAAAAGTTTTTACGGAGATGGAGTGGTCCAATGATTATGGTTGAGGGAAAATATGTGTCCTTAACTGACGAAAAATAAGTACGGCTGTAGAGATAAAAGAATATTCTGTAATAAAAAAAACGGCAATATTCAAAAATAACAAAGCACGTATAAGCTATATTTTGAGAAAAAAACCCTGATTTTTTCAAAAAGAGTTTTCAACATTTAGATCCACTATTCTTTAAGTTAAAAATAAACTAAATAGTCCAATTACTGTTAAGATTAGAAGAAAGCAGCGAAACTTGTTGGCGGGGTCGTTTAAAAGGTAACTTTCGAAAAATAGACTTAAGGATTCGTAATTTCTAAGATGAAATCAAACATCTGCGTAAATACCACGTCCATCTTGCATCATAGTAATTCATCTCGTTCGAGATAATTTATCTCGGTGTTAAGTGCTGCGGAAATTACTGTCATCTAAGCAATTTAATTTCCAAGAGGGCTTTTGTCCCTATGATCTGAAATATTTATGAAAAATATGGAAACCCGGAGTTATATTGTATTCTTAATGAACAGTAGGGGCCCGCGGCCATGGCTTAGTGGTAGGGTGCCCCTTCATATCCTACTCCAATTTACACCGTTTTGGGGATCGAGTCGTCTGTCGAAAATCAGGTATATGAGTAAGTCACACGCAGTGGTGGTTTTACCTAGGTTTTTATCCAGTTTTCCATCGTAAAAAAGGCAATGAACAGTGTGGAGTGGAAATCCGTCTTCATATGAGTGTAATACCCTTGAGTATGACGTTAAACCTCAATCAAACAAACAAACGTAGTGAACAGTAAGAAATATGAACCAAGCTCTTGACTGACTATAACTTGAAATAATAGTAGGATTAGCCAGTCTTTTGTCTTTTATTGCTTTGATGTACAACAGTGCAAAATGTTATTGTAATTAGCAGAGATAATCGTGCAAAGTCTTTTACATGTGTTGACGTCATGACTATTTTTGAGTAATGTCGTGACACTCACTTTTAATAATATAGAGGCTGGAATTAATTGGTTTTGTACAGAAAGGTTATGGTGGGGATAAATTTTCAATACAAAATAACCCAAAGTACATCCTTATTGAAACAATAAACCAATATATAAATAGACAGTGTGTATTCGTGCCATTTAAAGATGCTATAGCGTTGATTTTGATGATATAATTGGATTTATTGATGAAGGTCTATATATAGAAAACTGAATAAAGTACATGTGTATATCAGCTTGAAAGAATGTCAGTGTTGGTATAATGTGTGGTTACTTCAGTGTGTTGCAAGTTCTGAACTGCAGACTTTGTATAATTACCGTTGTCGTCCTCACCGTCAACACTCCCGTATTATGGAAGGGTAGGCCTATAGGCATACTGCTTCCATAAAATTCATGTGCCCAGAATTAAAATCTTAGTAACACGGCATGTAGATATAGTGGCCTATTAAAATAATTAAAACATAACTGTTCTTACCATTTCCAAGCTTGTTTAGTCAATATTGGAGAAATCGTATTTATTGTAGGTCGTTTACGGTCACGAAATAATGACATTGTATTGAGCCGTGCTTTTGTCAAGTCCAGGCTGTGAAAGATATTTCTTGGAAACCATTGGTTTAGTCAAATTCTAGAAAACACATTTTCGATATATTTCCAGCCGATTCAGTTTAACAACAAAGGTTTGGCTTAAAGCTGGTATCTTCTAGATGCCAATAATAATGAAGCAAATAAGGGCACGAACCCGAGTCACTTAACCACACATCTTTATTGGACAGTCGTGAGGTTGTATGATGATATTTGCTATGTCGAGTAGATTCATCTGGTCAAGTTTATAGCAACAGGCTAACATGTTTGTCAGATGCAGGTACATCTGCTATCAAGTTAGATCAAATATGTAGCAAGTAAGATAGTTTATATGGATTAGAATAAATCAAACTGCGAACTGGTGTTTCAAAGAAATAGAAATTAAACAATGGAAATATTCTCGAACAACAACGAGAGTTACTATATTTGCCTGATCTGGGGGGAACTTTCGCTTTAAACAAAATAAACATATATATATATATATTTTTATTTTATTTTTTTTTTTGAAAATTTTGCATGTCTCAACTGGGATTCTACATTTTATCTCATATCTGCTAAAATTGTATACTATATTTAAATGTGGAATAAATAAAGCTGAATACTGCGATCAGGGAAGGGTGTAATTCGCTGGCTGTTCCTGGTTCCTTTGCACTTGTCCAATCACCATTTTATATTAAAACGTAAAGTATTACTGACGTCCAGCGAGCTCGACGCAGCATCTCCAGTTACCTCTTCTTACCAATTATTAATATCATTTTCTCGACATTTATCTCTACATGCGTGGTTGTTCAGATTCAAATACGTCATCGACGAATTAGCTTGACTCCTCTCATGGGTCTGTATCAATTTCGAACATGTGATCCGACAAAATGTCATTTCGGCTTTTAATAGTGTACCATATAGGGTTGTATACTTTTTCAAATATACGTTCTTATTATAACAAGTTTTAGGCATGTGGGAAATCACTTTTGCCCACTTCAGTTCTGGAGATCCATTGATTTCGTGTATAAATTAAAAAAGTAAACCTTTATTCATAGCATTGCGCTCACGTTTTTATCTACACCCATGTATTTATACAATACATTAATTATATAGACGCCAATACCTTGATTTTGTCTTCAATCACATTAAATTTAATGAAATACTCGCTTGTCACATCTTCAGTTTTTGTTTCTGGATTTGGTGCGAATGGTTGAAGAGGCTAGATGGCAGTGAGCTTCAACATTCTGTACAGTCTGTGCTTAGCGGCAATACATTCACAGAATAAGTTTGTTGATGCGTCTTATACTAATTTACACAGTTTTAAATATCGCGATGTGTTTGGAATCCGTTGATTCTATTGTATCTGCCCCATGAGGGAACAGGTGGGCCATGGCACTGTAGAATACTCCCTCGGCTTCCTCAGTCGATCGTAAGAGGCCAGAAAAGAGGTTGTTTTCTGTTGACCTGGTGTTCACAGCTAAAGGGTAACTGGAAGCAAATTTGTTTGTGATGTTCTGTATTTTTGTCCGTCGTCATATAAGTGAAATACCCTTGAGTACAACGTTAAACACCACTCAAACAAACAAACAAACAATCTAACAGTTTATTCCCCAAATACATCAGATCATAATCAGGCTATGTAACAACTTTTGGGTTGATTTTGTCACATATTTATGAAAACTTGTCATTTCATTTACAAATACATGGATCAAGATTTACATACACTGTTTTTGATGTCACACCGTAATTTCTCCATTAACCAAATAATATGTAGAAACGCCCCTGACTATATATCCTAATATACATGTAGATTTGTATTGTAAACAAATGTCAATAAATGGGGGGTTAAGATGGAGCTTTCTATTGTCTGACTTTCTCTGAGCTATTAAAAGGGTAAGATGAAGCCGATCTGATGTGTTTTGGGATTGTCCTATCTTATCATTGTTTGATTTCATTCCCCAGTTGGACAAATCAATATGTTCTGTGTTGAACCCTAATCAATCAAGCAGGTGGTTGGAGGGAGCTTCCTGTAGTCTCTCCTAAATGTTAAAAGGGCAAGATTAAGCTGGACTGATGTCATGTCTTTCTGATGTTTTTTTTTTTTTTTTTTTTTTTTTTTTTTTGGGGGGGGGGGGGGGGGGGG
>JAVFBW010198975.1:0-19466 GCA_034783835.1 Mopalia ciliata
GAACGGCAGAAAAATAATTCTAGCACGCTGTGAGCTGATGTAAAATTAGAAAACTGAAACCTTAACTGGTGTAAAAATGTTTTCTTTTCTCGCATGACTTATTTATTTTTATTAAGCTTAGGTGTACATAGATATAAACATATACAATACAAAGGCGGCTGTCCTAATGCGAAAATGATGCACTGGAAATATGTTAGCCAAACTATACAAGGTGAAGTGTTTTCCTTAAAGAGAATATTGTGTTCAGGCCCACCAATAGAAATACCCCATGCAGAGAATCCCTGCCTGATTCAAACAAAGCGAGTCAATCGTTTTGCCCTGTTCGTTTGGAAGCCGTTGCTGTGATATCCACATTGCCGGGCCGGCCTGCTCTGAACTGTCAAACGCATAATTTCATTGTTGTATAGCGCTCGTCTGGCGCCGACTGTGCTTATGTGTTGGACACGATATGTACGAGGTTATAAAGCGAAGGCTACAGTCTCGCGAGACATTACCTACACAAGTATGGGAAATATTTTAAGTAATTTGTGCAAAGGAAGATCCCTAATAGCAGATATTTTACTTAAACGCATTTTAAAACAACCTTGTTTTTGTCGGAGTTCGTTTGAAAAGAAAAGGATTCTGCAATAGCTAGTGTCGCGCCTTTCTATTGTTGCACGATTTAAAACACCTTATTGCCCCGAGGTATATCTCGGTATTGAAATTATATCCCACATTGACTCTTTCCCCAGCTCTATAAAATATATATAATTACGGACAGAAAAACGCTATATAATATAACATTGTGGTAGAGATTTAGCTTCAATCATGAATTAAGTACGCCGTATAAATCCAATCAAACAAACAAATAATCAAGAATCGATTTAAGCAGATGTAGGGTTTAACATATTTGGCAGAAAGTGAAAATAATCTTTAAAAATGATCTCAGAGAAAAGTAAGTTGACGTGACCCCTTTTTTAACACCATTCAGTTGTTTATGTCACTTGACTTTTATTAAGAGTGGTGTTTTGTCGTCTATGTCTGCTCTAAGGTGTGTCTAGCACGGGTTTGCTCTATCCCCAATTTGACGCTCTCTGATAAAACGACAGCTAACAACCCTTGGTAAATAGAATTGATTTGTATATATAACAGATATATAATAGACATCTGTCAATCAAAAAGAACGTAGTAAATCGTATTTAATGTTAATCCACACAGACACAAATAGCCAGAGTTATCCCGCCTGTCTAAATCTTGGTTTGTACGTCTTAGGCAGGAAATCATGTGCACGTTAAGTAAGTCGTGACGTTTTTAATGTGTACAAAGAAATGGCCGTTTTCTTTGCCAAACTCTCACATTAATTTTTGTTTTTTTTTGTTTTTTACATATTTCTGTAATTATGTTAATATACATGTTATGAGCACACTAAAATGGTATGATGGTTGTATTTACATAAAGCAAATATGTGCCACCAAGTTAGAGATGTCTCTACCAATCTACTTCATTAACGACTGCGTGTTTCAGCATATATTTCCACGTGAAATCGTCAAGGAGGTTTGATAGTTTTTGTTTTGAACTCATCCGAGTCGCCGCTGAAAATTAACCATTTCGCGGCTTTCCGAGACACTGTCTGGTGATTAACTGATTAAAAAACAAAAGTTGCAGAAAATAAAACAATGAGATTAGCAATAAGGCCGTAGTTGTTTATGTGCTAATCCACGGGACGTACTCTCTAAACAGTAACGTTCGGTGTCGTACATTTAAATGTTTGGCGACACCAGATTTGAAGGGTAGACCGTGTCTGTTGACATTTTTCCCTACCGCACAATGAAATCAAAAGACTCTAGCCGTCTCCGACACTTGTTTCTGAATACCTATCTACCTCACTCGTGAATAACTCCCCTATTTCTCACCACGACAGGCCCTGATCGCTCCCGTCAGCCAATCAACGATCAGCTTTCCTCTGAGCGTATCGCGGCCTACACCCTGGCTGTCGGGCTGTTGAGGTCTAAGTGTGTGTATGTCGAGGACAGTTATATCGCGGTTTAGCTCGGTTAAGACCGTTTCTCTACTAAATTACTGTACACTACCGGTTATTTAGGGTTACAAATTTCAATGACACTGGATCGGATAGGTGTAGATAGGCCCATTCCAATGGCGGCTTATAATCCCTTTCTTTTGCACAGGCCGGTGGATTTTTCCGTTAATTCATTGCTCTCCCAGTCGCCCTACCTGCCCGGTTACTTACCACAACACGGCGCGATGCCATCAGCATTGATGCCTAAACTCCATCAGGGAATGATGAGGTCTCCGCTCTCAACCAGTGATCTGCTCTCCCAGCATTCTCATCTCCGCCCGTTACGGTCACTCGAACCCACGGACACGGACGTTCAGGACGACCCTAAAGTGGAACTTGAAGGAAAAGGCCTCTGGGACAGATTCCATTCTATAGGTACAGAGATGGTCATCACGAAGTCTGGCCGGTGAGTCAAGAAAACAATTTTATATATATATATATTCATAATAGAGATTGACAATGCACATATCATAGTTGTAAAACTCTCCAATATAATTTATTAGACGATTTTTGGTATTGTTATCTTAACACAGTTTAAATTTAAAAATAACTTCGATTCTGTCCAATTAAGAATACACATCTTCTTCTGATCATGTCGTTTGAGAAAACACCCTGTAAATTCTTAACATTATTGTAGTTTTAGTTTTAATTGTATAACAACCTTCCATATTATTTATATTATGGCACGTGACGATTATAGCATGACCCTATACCTTAATTCAGATAGACAAACGTAAACTGTATTATTTTTTTCGTGTGGAACTGCAAACAGCTGACATTCTGTTCTTGAGTCTTTGATACCAGAATGCACCTTTTACCAATAAAATAACCAACCTTCAAGTACTTGCAGAGTTATTACTGAATACTCATTTAGTTTCATTCAGGACAGAATATTCGCTAAAATTTATATTCGCTGAAAATACGTTTGAAATAAAAACACCTTGTTACAAGGACAATGTTTGCTGGGAATATATGGACAGGAATACTGGTGAAGTTTAAACTCACCTAATTTGTGAAATTATAATTGATAAGATCTGATAGTAAGTTTGCATAAAAAGTAATGATCTGGATTATTACTGTAAAAAAAAACATTGTCCATTTACCTGGAAACGGTTGATACAACACTAGTGTAATAATACCTGAGCGACATTAACGCTGGCTTTCATATATTCATGAATTGCTACATATTGGAGAGTAATAATTCGTAACAACAAAAGCTTTATCGGATATGAAATCCCTTATATTTAAATTAAAATATATTTTATCATACAGGTATTTCAGTTTGTGCGTGTGTGTGTGTGGGAGGGGGGTGCCTTCATTTCTTAACATGAAATTATCGAATTTTGGTAATAATATCTTCATAAAACAAAGTATAATACCTGTAGAATTTGCTTGAAATATATCATTTCCTTTTTAATTTAAAGTGATCTTGATATTAAATGACAACATTACTTTAATAACATAGATTTTATATTTTATGTACATATCATAAACTATGATATATACGTATGAAGTATTATCAAATAAACAAAAAAAATAAAAGCAATATGCATATTTCTTCTTTTTTTATTTAGCGCTATGTTTTGATATTTGTTTTGATTGAAATGTCACAAAGTATTGAGTTGTGTCTATTGTCCGTATATCAGAACCATGTGTGCGAATCTTCTGATGAATTCTATTGGTATAGTTCAATCATTCTCATCGGTTTAAACCTTGTGTTGATTTAATACCCGGACTGCAAATACATATTTATACATCCAAAATATAAATATTAAAAAACATTAAAAAATTAAATAACCTTTGCATAAATATGGATATATATATAAATAAATACCTCATGTAGGGAATTTGTGTAAAAAAAAAAAAGGTAAAAGGAAATATAGTTGATCAAAAAGAATAGCAACTGGGTTAATAACTTCGATACACCAAGAAAAAAAGGTAGTTATATAATGTAATATATCTTTTTATTACAAAGCATTTTCATGTCATGGAGTAAAAAATACAAAATAGTAAATGATTCTCCTTTGCTTTAAGTACTAGCCTATATAATATAAACACAGGTGTAATTCAACGTGAAACATTTAATTTTCCACTTGTCTAGTCGATGCTAAAAAAATAAAATTCTGAATTCAATCATAAAATTAGGCCAATATTTATCAATGGGTTTCTATGGAAAGAAGTTAATCATTAAAACATTTAATTCCAATGTATGTCTACCATCACATTTAACTTCAATGTATATCCACCGTCACATTCCATAATAACTAAATAACACCACTTTTAATGTGTTTTTGGTAATTTATTGTTTTGGGTTTAATATCGTATCAATATCGTAATATTCTAACAATAGAAACCAATCATTTTTTGTGTAATATGTGTTATCTCTTCAGTCGGCTCATCATCTAATAGACGATAAGTCCAATTTAAGCTCATTCGCCAAAAGCATAAATACTGATTTTGATGGGGGTTTTTTTATATTTTATTTAACCATGAGATTGTTCATATAAGTTTTTGTACTCAGCTTTTGGGGTAATAATGTGATGTAGATACGAGAGAAATGATTAGGTCTGATGAAATAACATTTACTTCAGGCAGGGGATATTCGGTTAAGTCCTAATTTTAACAAAGGCTTGAGAGGGAACTTTCGATTTGATCATGTTGTTATATGTTTTGTCAAGTTGGGTTTAATAGCTCTTGAAATTAACAAACTAGCGTTTTATCAAATTAGACGTAACAGTGAGCAATGTTTTGAAGAGCACTTGACTATTGGGTGTTGGTTTTTGAAGGCGTTAGTATGAAGTACAGGATCGTTGGTTTGAGTGTTAATTTACCCACTAGCCAATGCATTCGTTTTCAAAGAAACGTGTTAATGTGTGGTTTAACAAGTGGATATTTCCCACGCCTAAATCCTCTTCAAAATTTGTTAAACCACTTGACTTGACCAGTTCGCTGACCACTGCATTGCCAGTCACTCTACCTGTTTGACAAAAAGACTAATCACGCAATAGACGCAGAAAACCACTTACCTGGACGGGGCGCCCTGTCGGGGGGAACGCGATTGAGTGTATAGTGCTAACTTCTGCCACCGACTGTCTCTCCATGTCTAGCCCTGTATGTCACTGCATCTTCGTCCTCTAAGCACAAAACAACAAATCTCCATGACGTATATTACAGAGGCAATTATTTCCCCTTAAATTGTACATAAAGCCTTCAACGCAGAAACTGTTTACCTCCCGACGGTATAAACAATAAATACTAGGATTCGGTATTCTCTCCACGTTGATTTTAATTTGCATTGTTGTCAAATAGACGTATATTTGAAGTACTTTTGCATTTAAATTAAAAAACATTGACATATCGTAAGATGTTTCCATTTCGCCATACATAGAAAGATTGCCATCTTCAATTTTCATACTATTCTGGTTGTGATTGTTCGTATTTTGACTGTTACCCTGTCGACAACAGATCCGTGAATATAGAAACACATGCGTGTTGTCATTCGGGCACACATTATCAAGAAACTGCAAAAATAAATTCATAAAAACATATGAAGACACTTTGTATCTTTAATTTTTAACTGGAATATAGCGTGTTGTTTTCATGTAAAGGATTTCTAAAACGAACTGTTCTTTGAAGCACTTGAGTAAAGCTAAATGTGGTGTTCCCGAGGCGTTGTTTACTGACTCAGAAATGGCTGTATCGATGCACGCGATGTACGGTCATACAGACAAGAAATGATTGTAACCAGGAATAAAACATATATCAATAACTTTACATCGTATAAAACGGGGAATTACAGCAAAAAAACCTAAATTTTAGCAATCCTTTTAATTCGGGGAAGCGTCAGTTTCAATTCAAACTCTAAATAAAAAATACACTTCGCACTAATTACAAAACAAGATTTCACGGCAGTTTGAAACGAGCCAGTCTGTTTGCTCCAATTTTATTTATTTATTCCCAATTCACATAAATTAAAACATACACAGAGAAGACTATAGCAATGGTAAAGTCACATGCAGCATTTAGCGGGAGTAAAGCAGCAAAGGTTGCTGTATCCCAATTCCCAACTATATAACGATAGACTTGTGGTCCGTATAATAGGCCTCAATGTAACTTCAATGACATCATTCCTATTTGAGATAAAATGATATAGTGACACTTTACCTGTGAGCATCACTGGATAAACTGATGTACATATATGTATATTAAAAGAAACCTATATGGCACTTTGTGTGTTGCTGCTATAATTGATTTCAACAAAACTGTCATACGTATGCTAACAATAGGAACGTTTTTGAGTTAAATTAGTCCCAGCTGCTTCCGCCTTTGTTGTTTATCAACTAGAAGAGTCGTTTAGCGCTATTTGACAGCCCCAGGGCGTCTTAGGTTGAATCGAATCTGTTAGCTGTTTACAATGAGTTTTACAACGCTCAAGCACAATATGCATAAGCCGTATACAGTTTAAATAGAAAGACAAGGATGATACAGTAGCCAGGTCATTGTTTAACTGGCTTCATCCAGAAATCAGGAAATAATTTTAAGCTTTAAATCATATATAATAGTGGTAGATAGATATTTCCAGATGTTTATAAACCGGACAGTCTAAACAAGCACATGGATACGCAGTTATATCGTTGATTCTGTACACACAACAAAATCATTTCGCCCCCATTTGTCGTTTAGAAGAGAAGCTATAGATTAACGATTTAAAAAAACAAATGTTGAAAATTATTGTATGGTGGTCAGCCAATTATTTTATGTATATAGCCATTGTGGATTACTAATTATATTTATAAGCTGTATTTATTTATCTATAAAGGGCAATATTTTGTATTAAAAAACACACGAGACGCCTTTACTTTTTGCTTGACAGACACGGAGTCCAGTTATACCACTAAACCAAGCGAACAATTTCTGCCTGAACAAAATTTGATAACTTCATTAATGAATCAAACGGACATATTGTGGAAAGTTAACACGTCTTCGACATTATAATATTTATATCATTCAATTGTCAACGATGTCGAAACCATCTTAATAGTATTATCTACATTGTAAAATGTTGGATATAAACCAGCTTCACAGCTGTAACGCTCTGTCGTTAGTATATGTAGCTCAGCCGCTTTGAGCGCGGGCTCTGATAGCCAGAGACTGCAGTTCGAATCCCGACGGAAGCAAGCACAATAGTCTTTCTCTGTAATAAAACTATAAAATATCTGACAAAGAACGATGTTCTTGCAATGTTACATAGAAATATTGAGGATTAAATGCATAAATTAAATACACCTTAGTGAGGCCAGAATTCATTTTTATACAAAGATATGTAAATCTACTGCAGACAACGGGTCTGGGTGAACAGAGTCAAATACCAGAAACACAGCATTCAGAATGTTAGTTCACTATAAAACATGTATATTTCACCTACTATCTATATAACTCCAACGTATAAGTCTTCGTTTGTTAATTATTATCACGTGACGCCAGGCTTATGGCTGTGGTATATGTAATACAGTGACTGAAGTAGGGTTGTTGCTTTTGTGGTGACAGTTTATAGTGGTATTTTATTTGTATTTTTTAATAACTCTATAGAGAACAGTGAGGTTGCCCCATTGGGAGCAAACTCTAGACCTTGTGCTACCCGAGCCAACATATAGGTTTATGTGTATCTTTAGTGGGGCTTTTTTTGTGTGTTATATTTCTTTTACTTTAAATCTCTAAAACTTCATTTCTTTTGTTTCTTTGTTGCTATACAACATCTGATCATACTTTGGTGCAATATACAGCGTAACAATTTCGTAAAGTATGTGCAGCGTTTAATCTCCGATTGTCACCTGAGTTCATCTCGGTGTTAATGCTATTGATCAGCCAGGCTTCACTATACAGGTGAGTTAGCAATCTTGAAAAAGTCTAGTCCATGGCTTTCAAACGACTCGAACCCCGCTGTTATTTTAATTAGGGTTCTAATGGCACGTCTACGCATGATAAGTGATTATGCTCTCGCGAGAAGTGGCGAGACTGTATTGTGATTGGATGAGCACGACGGACACAAAGGAAGTTGTTAAGACCTCGATCTCGAGACTCCTTGTTTTTTCCATGCTGTCTCATTACAAGCTCAAACCTATTGATATATTATCCTTGTTAAATGAAGGGAGAAAGGGGACTGTGTATATTGTAGTCATCCAGGGGCAGACTGGGACCCCTTAAGGCTTCCAGCTCGCGGGGCTCGTAGATTAGTTAGAGAAAGGGGGTAAATAGACCGGTAGATGGATCATGGCCTATTGTTAACTATGAAAGGCGCCACAATAGACTGGCGTATGCTTCCTCCGAAACCTATAGAACTACCTTGCTGTTAAACGTGCTCGAGGAGAGCACGTGAATTGTTCTCCCCTCTTCACCATATTGTCATCTGCTTGTAACAGGCTGTTCAGACCAATTTTAAGAGGCTTGGATAAAAATACAATTTTCTTTCAATGAGATCATGCCCGAGGCAAACCCCCTCCTCGTGGCAATTTTATCAGAGCCCTGTGCCCCTTTAACTCACAAGCATGACCTGTTGTGAAATGACCAACTGCTGGTTCGTTCCTAGGGTAGATTCTTCTTCAGAATACCAGCTAACTTTCTCTGTCCTCATGGGTTTTGGGGGTAATTGTGTAGCCTAGAACTACTGATCGTAGAAAGGACTTCTGCATTGGCTGTCACCTTTTGATTTTAATATAGAAATTATTCTAAAATATAGATTACTGTCCGTTGCTTCGTTCTTGTGGACGTCAAACTAAGCTTTAACGGGATGATTTGAATTTTTGTTTAAAAACAGTGCTAAGTCTACCTATCAGATTTAAAACTGTGCACAAGAAAAAGATAATTTAAAAATTTTCTTTTCTTTTATCTTTTGTATTGTTGCATTTCTACTTTATTAAAGTTATTCTATGAGATTTAAATGGCTTAGATAATTGGATTGGGGCGCAGATATGTTTCCCCACCAACCTCTTCTTCTTCTTGTCCGGGTGTCAGTAGGACTCACCCGATGGTAATCTGCTATAGGATAGGTAACCTAAAGTTTTGTATTATTTTCTAGCTGTCTGGAATCGTGTCATGGTTAATTTCTACTCCGGTCTCTCTTTATGGGAGGGCTGGTTGTCTAGGAGTGTTCATTCAACCATTGGATTGACACGGTGTTCTTCTGTCACTTACAATTAACCAGTGGTAGTTATATAGTCAGAGGAAATCAGTCGGAAACTTGTCCACAGATGTAACCTTCTACCGGAAAGCGCGGAGACGAGAAACCGCGCTCTAAGCTCTGCGCAGAGCAAATGTCAAGCTGGTAAAGCATATACCTTAAAGACATAAACCAAGACACACATGATACGTACAGTGGGTTTTCTTCCATTAAAATGTTCAGTTGTTTTAAATATTAATTTACCAACATTCTGTTGCAATCTGTATGCTGTTCATTAACTCCTTACAGTTTCAGAACATAAATAGCAGAATTTTTTAAATGCAAACCCAATTGACAAAACGATTGAGCCAGGTTATAATAAAAACCCAAGACTAACCTGTGTGACTATATGGCGTATTTATTACACAGTTACATGCGCGTCACAAAACAGATGAAAGCCGACATTCACACATATATATGTCATTTGCTGCGACTTCTTAAGTACTCAATGACTGTTTTTATAGTTGTGCAATGTATTATATTAAACATTACCATACACATCAAATAAAAACGTTTCATTCTCAAGAATGTTAATGCTGTTGATATATTCCCATACGTCTTGACATTTTGCCGTTTCTAGTATGGCTACTGTCATATTTATTCAATGGCCTCAACAGTATTTCACTCGTGTGAAAACTATCGTACTCAAGAGTATTTCACTTATATACAAAAAAACACGAATTGTTAAATGCTTTGCTCTTATGGATTTTCTGCTGGTATATCATGTCGTTGGCATTTCCTTTGCATTTGCGCTCTTTATTTCACCACACAAACTTGCCACTATTGTGTAGCACCGGATGGTTGTTTGATTTTTCCGACCTTCAGAAAAAAGCACACTTTGGTATGAAACGAAATTAAACTCTACTACCTTTATAGCGTTAAATATAACCGAGTATCAATAAATCACAATTGTGGACTTTTTTGTTTACTTTTTCGTAATTATAATTGTTGAGGAAAAGTACTTATCCGAAATTCAGAATCAATTTTTTTTAATGTAAGTGTTATCAGTAGCGCATATGTGCGATGTAACACATGCGCTCCGCACTTTTTGGCACAACTTTTTCACTCCTCCGTATCTGAATATGAGTTCCACGTGACAAGCTCGTCCATGTCAAAGGTAGAACAGCATCGAAGGAGTGGGAGATATTATGCCAAAGAGTAAGTGTTGGATGCGTCCCCCCTGAGTATCTTCTGGATTGTTGACAAATTTGGCAGGATATTTGAATGTGGTTGTATATGTAGAACGAAGAAAAACGATTCCTACATGCATGCCCATAAGTTATATACACTCATTGAATAGTGTTGACTTAAGTATTTTGTATTTATTAGGAATAAACAGTTACACAGAATTCATGGAAACAATAGTTTGTCGCAACCGTTGTACTCCATATAGCCACATGTTCAATGCACGTAAGCTTTTGAATTTGTCTCTCCATTCGCACGTCACCAAATCGTTTCATTTCCCCTATATGGTGGAAGTTCAAATTGTACGACGGTTGCGTGTGCTCGCCTCATATTGCTGCAAAAAAATGTAAAAAAACAAACACCTTGCATGGTATCTAGGCTTCAGGTGAAAATTAACTTGAAAACAATTAAGTCAATGAAAAGTGTGTTGTGATACTGACACTATCTCAGCCCTTTGATGTGGCACAGTCGAACCACACGATATTTATTCTGACTTTTTTTTCTACTTTTTTTTTCGGTGTATTTTTCCTCTCACATGCTAGCTTTTTGTTAGATTAACAGTCCGGCAATATATTTTGGTCATTATTTTTAAATAGAGCTTAAAATATGTTCACTGGGATATTTACTTCAGGGCCATTAAAAAGTAGTTCTGCGCAGAGATAGATTTCACAACACTATTGTGTTTTTTCCGAATAAGTTATTAAACTAAATTTCCACACAATGTTCTGTAAGAATGTAGACTAGAACTTTGGGATTTCATTTTAAGATATACCCATGTTACGTCACGTGATAATTATATAACAAATAAATAACAGAAAATTTACCCCTCAAAAAAACAAACGAAGTAATTTTGATGTCATTATTTAGTGGTGCTGTCAGTTTGAACTCTGTTGATTTGGAAATCTATCAGGCATCGAATGACCAGCAGAAAGTGTCGGCCAGCCAACCAAGTCTTCTTGTATTTGTCATAATTTAACGACTGTGTTGTCCCATAGTAACTAAAATACTGCTTGAATCAAAATACTGACAGTTATTTTGATTTTTTTAAATTATTAAGTAATTAATTTGTAAAATCCAAAAAGGGTCGATACTTTTGAATGCAAAAAGAGTAAAGCCCGACATAGTAGGCTAACGCCAAGACACGCCACCCTTCCTCCATTAGGTTGTAAAAGGTTGCGTTCAGGTGGAGATATATGTATTTTGAGTCCCGTAACATATACGACGAAACTTTGGAGTGTTTTACAGGTAAATTATAAGCTTTATGTTGATCGCTAAGTAAACAAAATGACACTTATGTTGACTGGTTATAGATGGTGGCTATATGGCGGTTAGACCTTTATGAGGGATAGAGTGGGGGTAGGGGGGGAGGTGGTTGTAAGTCCGATATAATATATAACCGAGCAAGTCTCGAGACACGGGGATAGTTCTTTTGTATGTTATAGGCGTACCTTTTGGCTTGTATTGACATGACAAGCCTGCCTCGTACTGACCGTTTACCGATCACTACTGTCAGCTGCTGGCGTTTAAACATGGACCTTTCGTCAGCCGATGTTAGAAACTTAACCTCAACACAGTAAAAATCCAGGACCTTGGCCGAAAGATCTTCAAATAAGCAAGGCATTATCATCACCATTCCATTTTATCTACTAAGCCTTCCACCCACCAATTACGCACGGCGACAATAAATAAACAGTATAACAGCATTATGATGTGTATAAAAATCACCCGTTGTTGCAATTTAATTTGCACACAGATACATTAAATGATATCATAACACAAAACAATATATTCTATTTATTTATTTATTTATTTATTTATACAACATCTACACTTTTATTCTTTTCGTGCGTTAAAATTTGTAATGAACAGTAAAGATAGGAGTACAACACCATATTTATCTAAAGGTCACTAACTGTCTCTATTTGCACATAGATGCATTGAATGTTATCATTATACAAAAGAATATATTTTATTTAATATAAACATCTAAAGTTTTATGATTTTTTTTGCGGTGAATTTGAATTGAATAGTTAAGATAGCATTTTGCTTGATAAAAAAGAATAGCTCAAAATGATAACGTTTTGTTCGATGATAAATCCATGGGCACAAAAAAAAAATTAGGGTTTTGTTGAAATGGTGAGATATAAAGCCCATTATTTTTTGTTTATTAAACAGGCTTTGTGTAAAATTGTATCTCTACGTTTGATCTTTTTTTCTTTTCAAACAATCGACAATAAATTTAAGCTGTTCGCGTTATTCATCACTATGAATGTCTGCGAACCACGAATCCAGTGTTCCGAGATCAGATTTGAAGCAGGCTGTGCAGAAATATGTTTGATTATTTAATTTTATATGATGTCAATTATTTTTTCCATTTCATCGAACACCATTATTAACTAGTAAGATCGACTGACTTGGAAAAAAGTACAAGATAATTAAAATGTTTTTGTTTTTTTTTTCAATGTTAATGTTTTACTATTAATATTTTCCAGGCGCATGTTTCCTCCATTCAAAATTCGGGTTTCTGGTCTAGACAAAAAAGCCAAGTATATTTTACTTATGGACATTGTGGCGG
This sequence comes from Mopalia ciliata, assembly GCA_034783835.1. Lineage (NCBI taxonomy): Eukaryota > Metazoa > Mollusca > Polyplacophora > Chitonida > Mopaliidae > Mopalia > Mopalia ciliata. The sequence goes on from JAVFBW010198975.1 coordinate 13,033, forward strand.
TTGACGATTGTCGTTACAAGTTTCACAACAGTCGATGGATGGTGGCAGGAAAGGCTGATCCGGAAATGCCAAAGCGCATGTACATACATCCAGACTCCCCAAGTTCCGGTGAACAATGGATGCAAAAGGTTGTTTCCTTCCACAAACTCAAACTCACCAATAATATATCGGACAAACATGGATTTGTAAGTACAACAATGACGTTTTAGGAAACTTTTTTTTACTAAAATTCTATGAATTGTAAAGACCCGACCTGTAAGAGTTTATGAAATAGGTATAACACTGCCTATTTTGTACAGTTGTTTTTTTTTCAAAGAGCTATGCACTCCTAATTGTTAACCATTTATTATTAATTTATTAGGATGTTTAGAGTTTGATTTATTCCTTGTATAAATGTAGTTCATCATAACCAGCAAAGTACTTAACAACTAAATCAAAAACTGATATTTTGAAGCAGATAAGGCTGTAACAAGATTTTATTCCCTTAACTCAGTAAAAGTGTAACCAGTTATTATAAATTATAAGCCAAGTTTTCACTCTTATTACTTAGAAAATCACTTTTACCCCAACTGTATACATATCAATCAAATGATCGGACAAAATCATGTCTCCTGTTTTGGGTGATGATTCTTTGTCAAAAATCTTTATGATATAGCTGAGCACCAATAAGTGGACCATACATGTATATTGTAGGCGGATTTAATGGCTGAATATATTAAAGGTCCGCACACAAATGAACATAAATTTGTGTGGTGGTGCATGCCATAGCGACTCTGAAACCTTTCTCTGTGCCCTGTTCTTCACGGCTATCTACATATTTGAATTAACGAGACAAAAACCATGGTTCATAACACACCAATACATCACAGTCATGTAAATACTAATGGGTCAAAATTAACAGGTTTAATTGATTTGAAAAGTTACCCTGCTACTGTCATCTCTTGGTATACAACCGTTCATAGGTACTGCCAACTCTGGTTGTCAAATGTCGCATAGGTAATGTATTATTAATTAGCTATATTAATTACTGTTATCAATGTTATATTAATTACTCGTGTTATGATAGTCTCTGATAAAAGAAGCACAGAGTGTTTGACGAACTGAAGGTCTAGACAAATACAAGGAAACTGAAGCCATGTATGTAGAATTGTCATTTATGGTATTATACTGGTGTCTATCACTTCAAGCTCGCGTATTTCAACTTTATTCCAGTAATTACTTTTTAAAGCAAAACCATTTGTTCTAGGTTTTTTTTTTTTTTGGGGGGGGGGGGGGGGGTCTTATGAACAGTGATTTAATAAGACGCTTACCTTCATGCTTTTTTAAGGCAAGGAACAACTTAGTATGGATATTAGTCATGCTTTTGTTATTGATTAACAAAACAAAACCATTTTCATCATCCTGGGTATGAAAAGCTTATGTTATGTTAGTCAGTCTTTAAGTAAGGTGGATTTATAGCCATAGAGCAGATATCTTGGTAACATTTACCAATAGCCAATAACTGTTCATTATAAACCCACATGATCAGTGTGATCAGATTACTTTTTCTGTTCTTTTTCTTTTTCTATCAATTTTATCTAATATGAATTAGCAGTATAAACTAATTAAAAAAATAGTCCATAAAAAGACAGACTGTTGCAAACTCTTGTATATAATCAATCCAATCAGGTATTCTTTGTTCTGTTTGTCCTCTCTCTATCTTCCCCTTTATGTTACCGTCTTTGATATAATTCTAGTGCCTTTTGCGCATCATAAGTATCTCTTCAGTCATTTATTTTAAGTATTGAATACTTTCCAAACGACCCTTTGATTATTGTACATGTGGTTTTATGATATAACTTAATGTCAATTATCACTGTTATATAAACCCTGCTGAAGTAAAATAGCGCTTTTTTTAACGAAAAGACCAACAGTGTCAGGATTTCGTTTTATTAACGCTCGACGGGTGTTCAGTTCGGGAAAACCATAGGATATTGGCAGTGTCAGACCTTGCCAAAGGGCACAGGTTCTTATCAACACTAATCTCACCAGCTGAGTTGTCCAGTTTATTTCTTTAGGGCTTTGACTTTCGCCACTGTCCGTGTTCCTCCCGTGTAAGCCTATCAGCGTTAGTGAATAGAACTCTTGCAGTCAAGTCGTTGTTGAGGACGGTTGTATTGAGTACTGGGCGCCAGCACTGATGAGTGGCATCGAGTCCCTTATCTTATCATCAGAAAATGTCACACAGCTCTAAGCTGGGAACAATGGTAGAGAGTGAGGTTAGCACCCCTCGTGTCTTTCCGTCTCGCAAAGACATTTTTCATTTATCTCCCCAATGGTCTTTCTGGTGAGCTTGCTCAAGGTGTACCCGCTCCTCTCACAATCTATCAACCCCTTTCTCTGTCCCCCCGTTTTCCAATCACCTGTCTCTTTGGAGAGTGAGACGCTGACGCATTTATCTGCCATTTTGTCGTCTTTAGTCCATTTTCTATGGTCTCAATTACACGCGAATAGCTCCGAACAGTAGCTTGTCAGGATGAAAGAACATCGCGCGCAGAACCCGAGTAATTAGCGAATCTTCGCGGAGCTTTTCACGAACTATCCACTGTTAATAGCAGGTTTAGTTTACCTGGAAGTTCTTTAAAGCGATCGACTCGCATATGGACGTCATATGTCGGACAAATTTCTCCTTTGAAAACTTGTTTCCTTTCTGATGATATCGCAAAAAAATTTCTGGCTTTTATTCTCTAGAGAATCCAAGCCTGGCAGGAGCATTTCTCCCCTTAATATTAATAAATCGATTTTGCTGTCCACGTTTTATTGACTTTTTCTAGAAAGGAAACTCCTTCGCTTCCGTATAAATGATCGCATAACTGAAGTACCAGAAAGCTTTCGGTGTCTCTTTACTGGCTAAAATAATTCGTTATGAGATGGGACACAATGTCGGTTAATCAGTTGTTAGAATGGCGAATTTAGTTGTTACTAAAAAAATCATGGAACAGGTAAATCATAGCGCAGTTCAGACGAGTCCATTTTGATCGGGTTAACTCATTTTCAAAAATAACACACAGATTAAGAAGTGTTCAATTTGACAGATGCAGTGTTGTTATTTGAGCCTCTCGATTTTCTAGTAATTTTTTTCTCACAGTATAAGGTGTTCTTAGACTAGAGGAAAAGAAACCGAGGCTGGGACGGAAGATGACCCTAATGAAATGTATTGTCACTCCTAGTTCTTACTTCGAATCAAATCTAAATCTTGTTTGGCTGATGGAGCGGTCAAATTATATCTAATGTGATATTACTCTATTGTGTTGAGGGCTCGACGCTGTCTCTTATAGGACATAATTAAATGAGACTGGTTAGCGAGTTAATGCGTTTATCTTAACAGTAGGCATTAGGGAGAAAGTTGACTCCGTCATTCAAACAGTGAAAGAGATCTAATGACTAGAGTTCTACACAGCCATCCGTTTGATCAGTGTAGATGACAGGCCATCGCAAAAGAACGGTGCCAAATTGTCACGGTTTCTCCCGACCAATTATCATATTCACGGACAGAACTTCTTCAGACAAACACAGCAATTGAAACATTATATAATTCACTCACAAAACTTATCAAATAATTTGTGACATTTGCGATAATTTACTGCTATTGTGTTATTTCTTCTAGATCATATGATCAGCTAAGCCTAACACAAAGAAAGTAAATTAGGAGATCCATGCCTTGTTATGAATAATAGACAGTTTCTTTGGAGACCAGAAGGGACCAGTCCGCGGCTAATTCTCAGATTTAACTGGTTGGACATGACGTCATTATTTTCTATTCATTCATATTTCATTTGATTTTCAGACAATACTCAACTCGATGCACAAGTACCAGCCTCGTTTTCATCTGGTGCGGGCCAATGATATTTTAAAGCTACCATACAGTACTTTCCGGACATACGTTTTCAAAGAGACGGATTTCATTGCCGTTACAGCTTACCAAAATGAAAAGGTATTACTGCTTACCTGCATATAAAGTTAAACGATTTTAAAGAAAATTAAATGAATGAATATCCAAAATAATCGAATGAGAAAAATGTTCAATGTACGTAAATCTGTGTTCGTCTAATGGTTCATAGACAGTTATCTTACAGATTGGAATTTTAAAACACAATCAGTCCTCAAGAAACCACCAGAGCCAAACGCCATTAACATTTCTGTACCTGAACTAAACGGTGCCAAATTAGTTTACCAGAGCACAGTGGCTCTCAGACAAGCCGTCATTGAATGTGTTAATTGGGTTGTGGGAGATGGTTAAAGGGTCGAGAGGCAGGAAACATGAGGCACGAACCGGATGAAGATTTAACAAAAGTTCAATTTGTTTGCAAATTAAGAGAAATTTTCCTCCATTCAGAGTAGGGAATTGTCTTGCAATTGGTCGCACCCTTGTGTGGGTTTGTTGTTGAATTGTGAATGATGTTGCAAAGAGTTAACTACAAGGAAAGTGTTGTAAATGGTCCAGATTGCGTGTTGGAAATCTTCTTCACATATTCCGTTTGTTCTTCACTTCTAGATAACCCAATTGAAAATCGACTACAATCCATTCGCCAAGGGTTTCAGAGATACTGGTGGAGGGAAACGAGAGAAAAAGTAAGTCTAACTCTTCATGAGATTACACATCTCAGTGGGCTAACTCAATCTCTACCTATATCATAACAGTGTCCTGAGGGGAGAAAATACAATACATTCCCTGTTATGTACTACATAACAGCTGAACATCTAACAAACACCTGGAAGCCGAAATTTTAGATTTTTTAATGAAAACTAAACCCTGATCGACAGTTTTAAATCTAATTCTTAAAAAGATAATGTACAGCCCTTACATTACGTAAGCCCAACTTTTATTATTATGGCTTCAGGGAAAAATCGTTTATTGCACAGCCTGTTTTTCTCCTGTTTTTGATCAGATTTTATTTATTGATTTTGTTTCCGAATTAATACAGGTTAACAAACAGAGAAAGAAAATCGAACTTTTCTGCTGTTATATTTGGTGTTGAATGTATATAATGTAATTGTATTCTTGGGTGTACAGAGTTTATTCCACAAGATGTTGAACAACATTTAACGCAGACTGAGTTTGCTCTGATTTCTTTTTTCTCAACATAATCGGACTTAAACACACTCATTTTATAAGCTTAACACCATTGCTTTATGTCAGGGTTTAAAATGTACACCATCTGCTGGCCAAGCTGCTCGGATAGCTCGCGTGATTAGTCTGCAGCTTCACCTCCCGAAATGCAACTACATAAAAGTGTTAATTGAACGGAAATGCTGTGGGGGATTTTTTCAGGAATATTTCCTATTATAAATTTGGTAAGATATGATGATATCGCTGCATTGGCTGCATAATAGATGGGGATGCCTCTTAACGCATTACCAGACACGCTATGACTGGTATCAAGCCACTCGTCTTGCCACAAACACACCTCAAACTCCGCTCAATATTTCCCAATATTTAATAAACGGTCTGATATAAAATTCAATTGCTTTGGCTTAATCTAAACGACAGAATTAACTTTAATAGATTCAAAACCCACAGCTGCAATTAATAGTTTAAACTTTTACAACTCGTTTAATCAGAGCGATAAATAACATGTGAGATGTATTAAGAAAATTGATGACAAATAGAAAAGTTTTGGATGCAGCCGCCATCCATTTACTGTATCCGTTACTGCTTACAGGAACTCGTGATTCCAAGTAGAGGAAATAGCGATGTATCCGTTATTGTAATGAATCATATTGACCCAATAGAGGGCAGTGCTGTGTCTTTGGTAGTATGCACAATCCACACATCAATTATTAAAAATGGTGTCTCGTATTTTCCCTAGAAAAACGAATATTCTGCAACTTTTATAAATCTATTATATGGTTGACTGTACTTTCAAGTGGAACTTAAGTTAGAATCTCAGCTATGTATATGTCATAATCTGGACGAATTCATATTGCAAATCAAATATCCATGAGGATTTACTAAAACGTCCCTAATAATAGGTACACCGTGGCTGTGTATTAAAAAAAGTGGCACGATTTCCTTTCAACTTTACCATTGTTTATAATTTTCCAATCTGCAGACGGTTGATGGCCCAGGAGTCTGGTCACTACCCCAGGGGTGTCGATGACGATCGGAGGTCAGATGAGGAGGATGAGGATTATGATAACATGGAGATATGTGTGGTGGACAGCGATGACCACCCGCTAGATAATTCCACGTCTATACTTACATCTGACAGCGAGGGTGAGTCAAGCCTCTTGAAACCTCCATTATACAGTGTGTGGATATTCTAACACGTGCCTGAATTAACAGTGACCTTGTGTTGTTTGGATTTGTTTGTTTGATTGATTGGTGTTTAACGTCGTACTCAATGGTATTTCACTTATATGACGACGGACACAAATACAGAACATCACAAACA
>JAVFBW010198976.1:0-10015 GCA_034783835.1 Mopalia ciliata
TAACCATTTTCACTCTTTTACATTTCCGTAGCATTTTCGGTGGGACTGGTTACATTATGAACATGATTTATATGGTACACCGCCCTTAATGGGTACAAAATGGAATTTAATCATCATTTAAAACCACTTTTCTTGTATGTTCAACTAATCGACATCTAAAAGAGTGTGAAGTTCCTTTTTTGACCGAGTTTATTTATTGACCATATTCATGTTTCAACAGAAATCAACAAAGATCGATGAAATTACTGTAAAATGTAAACGTTAATTTATATATTTATCTTTTTTAACATAAACCAACATGTTTTACCTGAGTATTCATACCACCGGTAATGCATTACTATAATCATATATAATTTACCATCACTTTAAATTCAAGAAGAGTATCAGTAATGCTACTGCTTACAATAAAAACATGTTAGTTTGTTTACCACCTGTATAAATAGTCAATGTTTGTTAAATTACTAATTTTAGTTGATGTCAATTTGACGTTTAACCATGCAATAAACACACAACGGTAATCTTTGGTCAGCAAGTAAGTTATCATTAGTTCCTTTGTATGCTTGGGGTTTAACGTTGTAGTCAAGGGTATTTCACTTATATGACGATGGATTGTCAGATTCACTTTAGTACAGTGAAAACCCGAAAGAAAAGTTTGTAAAAACTACCACTGCCAGAGATTTAAAGCCTTGTGAACCACTCATATACGGTACCATGGGTCAGATGCTCGAAAGACGATTAGCCGGTAAGATCACATGTTATTGCTAACGCAGAGATAGACCTTCAACATGGCGTGACGTCGTCATCAAATAGATGATTTAATTTAACAGTCTTTCGAGCAACCGGCCCCTGATGATCTACAGACGGACTCCGACCCTGCGCTCCGACCCTGCGCGGTACAAAAAATGGGTAAGTATATGTTGACACACTTACCAATAAGCTGATTGCTGTTAAACCTTTCGGACACTGGTCATTATAATAAAAAAAGTCTCTAAAAATAAGCAATAACAATATGCTAAAAATCGCATATTTATATTCATAATGGCATGAATAGCACTTCCATTATATATATATATATATTTGTTTTTATGGAAGGGAAAGAACATTTGCTTGCCTCCACCGGGATTTGAAATGAGGCCTCAACCTAGTAGGGCACATATACTTCAATATTCATTTATTACTTTGGCACATTTAAATATTTGACTTTATGTCTGTTTTCTGTCTAGTTTTAGATCAGATGGGATATTAATCAAATTATTATTACATTGCACATCACAAAAACAAAAATATTGTGTAAAAACCCTATAGATTTTGTATTAAGTAAATGTATTCTCTTTACAACTTATTCATCAAGAATAAGTTTACAAAATATCACAAATTGAGATAATTCAAAAATAAGTTTATTTAAAATATTAGTAACAATTTGGGGGCTCAAAGTGTAATGCAGAGCAATACAGTAAAATAATATATTTCAATATAGGTAAATTCATTGAGTTTGACTATATCAATGCAAAAAATAATTTCTTATTTGAACAATAAGATAACATATGAAAACTTCACCGGAAACATCATTCAATTTCATAAAATTTGCATGCATATTCAATTAGCTGCAAAAATACTGAACTTGAAAAATAGTTATACCTGTAGTACACTGTACAGTATACACATGTTAACCCAATAATCAGCACTGAACAAGTCAATTACAGATAATAAACACCTAGCCTACCAATCCGGAAGGGCATACTAGTTTAATGTGTCATTTTAATGTAGCGTGAATCATATTAACTAGTCTAGACAGTTATTAAGGCTGACCTGATTAAGTGTCAGATTAACTTTTGTTAAACCGTATCACTGGTATCAGGCCACTGAGTGATAAGGTAATGGGTAATTTTTACCTGGGTTAGCCCAATTAATTGGGGTGCGGCCAAATTCGCTTCTGCTTTTGGGGTATGGTATTTAATAACAGTATTCTGCTTTCAAAGAAGAAACTCTCAACTGAATCTGCAGGAAAACTTAATTGCTGTTATGTGTACCTTTTTGATAAAGATACTAGTGACAAAACAATATAATCTACAATTCAATATCAACGAGATATTCCTTCAAAGGAGTTGGCAGTGGTAATTTGGGTACCTTCTCAGCCAGAGAACGGCCCAGAGACTTGTAAATTGAAACACGAACACAGTTTTTCAAGCTACGCGGATTATCTGTCAATTCATTGAGAGTTTTGAGGAATAGCTGACCAGTAGCACCCATTGGATAAAACCTAGACATGAATTTTGCTGAACGTAAACATTCATATAGAATTTGATGATCCATTGTACTGTAGAAGAGCAACAACAACTCCAGTGCATGTCCTTCGGCGAAGATGGATTGGAGCTCTTTGGCTTCGTGGATATAATGGCTAACTGGTTGAGAGGCTTGCTTCTTCAAGAAAATTGAGCTCTGAGAGTGGCAGATTATAGGGTCAGAAGGGTATGGTTCAATGTCTGGATCAGCCCCCCATTGTAAAAGAGTCTTTAGCCACTTCAGAATGGCAGACAGCTCCCTCGGTGCAGACACATGTTCTGCTAATCTGACAAACTCAATCAATGCATTCCCAGTGCCTCCTTGTAGATGTGGACATTTCTTAGTGGTTGTGTGATTTGGATTAAGGCCATGCTGTAACATAAGTCTGAGACAACTGTTTACTAGATCACAAAATTGTTCTTGCACAGCTAAATCCTGACTCTCTTCCGATTTGCCAAGTTTGAAATAACGTTGACCAATTTTAGCCAAAAGAGTTGAGCATGTGGCATCCTCAGAGGTTATAAAGTTAGTAATAGCACCATGAGATAATAGAGTCCTTAAACAATCCACAAAGTCATCAGCTTGAGCACATATGACTGCTGGGTACTCATACAACAGACACTGTAACAACAGCACTAAGGCAGTATGACCACCCATACATTGGACATTAGGGTTTGCTCCATGTGTAAGAAGGACTTGAATGGCCCTGTTCAAGACCAGAAAATTGTTCTCATAATGATAATCTGGATTTATTGAAACACATGTACAGGGAGGATGATTGTCATGGTAACTCACAACGAAAGTGGTGTGCATAAGTTCACTTAAGGGTTCATGGTTTTCACCATTAATACTGTCAACATTTGCATTGTAATTTAGCAACAAGTCCATGCACTCAATAATTTCTTTATGATCTTCAATTTGCAATTTTCTCATGTATGATTGTCTCTTCACACCAATAACTGACAAATGTGCAACAAGAATGTGCATTAGGGTGTCTCCATTAACGTCTTTTACATTAACATCCTCCTCAAGACCTGATGAAAGAAGAAACTTAGTGGTATTACACAAAGAATAAGAGCTGTCTTTTGTGTCCCGATACAGTCTGTGCAATACAGTCTCTCCACTTTGCGATCGTACTCTAATGTAAGCGCCATTCTCTATTAAACATTGTGCATACTCCTGTCCCCAAGGGATTGCCAACAGTAAAGGTGTATCACCATTTGAATCTGTCTCTTCTATCAATTCACACCAAGTCTTTAAAAGATGTCTAATGCATTTTAAAGATCCTACCTTGCAAGAATACTGCAACAATTCAGACGGTGATATTTGATAACGATATTTATAAGACAGTGTGTTGAACAAATAGTTCATTATTTCCACCTGATCTCCGTCGATTGCACTTTGAATGGGAGTCCTCTTTCTACTGTTACATTCATAGACAGCTTGAATCATGCCAAGATAGTTCGACCTATAGGAGATTGGGTTATGTTTTTTGGGGTAACATACACCCATTAACTTGCAGGCATTTGCCTTGAAATCTATGAAAATTTTCACCATTTCTAGATGTCCTTTCCTTGTGGCCATTTGTAAAGATGGACTACACAGACCATGGTCTGGATCAAAACCCATTCTTAAAAGATACTTGACAGCTCTCGGGTCCTCACATAAAACAGCATGTTGCAATAGGTTAAACCCAGAAACATCTGTAACAGCTAATAGATCTTCTTCACATGGCAAAGCTGCTATCAGATCTTTTACTGATATGGAAACTGGCTTTTCCCCAAACTCTGGATAGTTGCCTTTGTTCTTCAAAATGCTAATTATTGACAAGACTTGATTCCTTGTTTCAGGGGACAGGGGTTTGAACTTCTTGTAACCCAAAATGTTTATTGATAACACATACTTCAATATCTGCCAAAATCTGATCAGAGCATAGTGCAATATGTTAACAATTTTCGACATGGTTAAATGCTGAAGATAACTACACTTCTCAGTCATATATAAACTAGTCCTAATGAATTGATCTTCACATCATGTCTCCATCTTGTTACACCTGAAAAGAGAATTGAACAATAAATTACAATGGTGTTAACTGTTACTGATAAGGCTTTAGACTTTTTTGCAGTATAATCAGATTGTTTGCTTGTTGCCATTATGATAATTTCAATCATATAATGTGGTGCCAGCTCAATGGGTTTAGGAAACCTCCTAATATGTCACTGGCTACAACCTAGTCACAACATAAAAATCAAATCTGAATCTGAAAAAATCTGCTTGGTACTGTCCCCAAGTTTAAAAAAGAACAAGGGCAACAGAAAGCTCCCTCCAATCACCTATTACATCACTGTTAACAAATAAGGTCAAGATACAAGTAACTCAGAGGCGGTTAGTCTGCTTTAAGATGAAATGTGCTGGTTTAAAATGTGGTTATTCTTTCCAATCCTTAAAAAAGTAATACCATAATATTTTATTTTGGGTAACAGACTGTCCATGGTTGAAAATGGGAACAGTTTTTATTACATGATTGGTACATGGTACAATGGTAATGAAGAAAGACACAATACTGTTTTCCCTCCACTGGGAATGGAGCTTAGGTTCTAATCAACTGAGCTTCAGAGGCCAATCTGTTCATTCAATTATACAAGCTGAGTAGCTAGCAGGTCCACCACTAGAGGCCTTTTTTGAAAATATATGCTCACCAACCCAGTCAAATATCCTTTACCTACTTTTGTTTGAGAACTATATTTTTCTTCAAAGAACCAAAGAGTAAAAGTTATGGTGCTTATCACCATCCCAGTGTGATATGCAAAGTCGGCCATATTTGTTATGAAATCTAGTCAAATAAAACCAAATCTATGGTATTAACAAAAAAGTGAAGTTTGAAGTTAATACCTGAATTTGAGTGATGGCCATTTTTGTTTCCAGAATTAAATTAAATGCAATCCCATCGGTTACTTAACCTAAGTTATTGTGAATATTGAAAAATTATGCAATGGGGACCATATTGCATTGTGCAATTTGATGAAATGAAATCCTATCCTACATGTATGTCTTAATAGTAGTAGGAAACTAACTTCCAGCTTCAAGTTAATCTGTAAATTTGATCTAAAAATAATCATGTTCAGATGTGAATATGGTAAAATGATGCATTGGTGCACATCAAGTTCATCCGTGAATTTATTCTCTACTTATTGTGCTCACAACACATACAGGCTTGAATATTCTAGAATTATGTAATAACGGCCATTTTGTTTTACAAAATTTTATGTAATTCAATCCCATCTGTTATTTTAATAAGATGACACTATATTTCAAGTTTCAAGTTAAGCTGTGAATTTGTCATAGAGTTATAGTGTTCACAACATATACAGTAATGAATATTGTAAAATAATGCAATGGCGGCCATCTTGTTTTATGAACTTATTAAAATTCAGTCTGATCCATTGTTGTAAAAGCAGATAGCTATCTTCAAATTTTAAAATTAATCCGTGAATTTATTCTCTACTTATTGTGCTCACAACACATACAGGCATGAATATTCTAAAATTATGTAATTACGGACACTTCATTTCACAGAATTTAGTGAAAAGTAATCCCATCCACCGTCTTAACAAGAGGAAGCTACCTACCAAGTTTGAAGTTAATCTGTGAATTTGTTCTCTACTTATCGTGTTGACAACATGTAAAGACATGAATATGGTAAAATTATGTAAAAATGGCCATTTCATTTAACAGAATTTGGTGACATGCAATACCATCCGTTGTCTTAACAAGAGGAAGCTACATACCAAGTTTGAAGTTAACTGGTGAATTTGTTTTCAAGATAGCGTGTTCACAAACATTTGTGACCGATGGACAGACAAAAAGACGGACGGCAAGTAGCATTTGTAAGTCCCCCCACCCCCCCTACTATAATAATGGTGTACAAAAAAAATAGTTTATAAATTGATGGTTAAATATCTACCTGCCTGTCTGACAGCCAGACCTGTAAAATTGGTTGTCAAATCAGATAGCATATTTTTATCATATCATGCTCTTGCAGGGAATATACTGTGCCATATGCTGTGCTTTTCGTATAAACACTCAAATTCAAATACTGGGCAAAGTGATGTACATGTAACAGTCTATCAGTGAATTAAAGGAAAAGACACACAGTTTTATAGTAGGTTTTTGTCATTGTCATTAATACTATTGAAAAAAATGTTTTAATTACTGACTTAGAATGTACTTTAATTAGTTCCTTGGCCTGAGGGATATTATGTTAATAAAAAAAAAATGGTACTTAAAAATGACCAAAACCAACTATTAAACCATGTGTCTTCTCCTTTCATTAGCATACAGTTACAGTTACTAGCGGCCAGTGGCTAATACTAGCTGTTACTGGTGTGACTAGTTGCCAATGGTGTCAATATCTAATAATGGTGTAATTAGCTGTCGATGGTGGGACTAGTTGCTAATGGGTAAAGGACTGTTAGTGGCGTGACTTGCTGCCAGTGGTGTTACTAGAGGCCAGTGGTGTGACTAGCTGCAATAGGTGTAACTATCAGAAGAGTTACTCTCACTTTTAACAGTGCAAACATTTTCTTCGAAATAATTGATTTTAATTACGCCTTTCGGTTAAATAATTGGCCACCTTCATTTCATGTGGATAAAATAAATCTGCCAAAATGTCATAGAAAAATGGTAGGTGATTAACGCCGGAAATCCAATAAAACTTTAGGTATGGTCAGTGCTAAACTATTGTTACAAAGACAAACTCCCATCAAATACATTGTAACTTATATTCTATTCTTCAAGTCTTATAATTTAAAAAAAATGGGTTTTGTTTGAAGACAATCTTTTTATTGTTTATTTTGTTCTTTTCCCATTCTTTTTGACAGACAGTGCTCGAAGCTAACACTTTGACTTGTTTGAGAAAAAATTTAGACAAATATATCTTACCATTCTGTTAAGACTTCTAGCAGTAACAAGAGTAACAAACAAGTGCTTCTCCAATGGCTGATGATTTATAATCTGAAACATGACCTAAAAAGAGAAACAGCATTCCTGTATATATAGCATCAATGTCAGTAACAGTATTGTAAACAAAGCAAAGTGGTAGCTATATGTTTAGACAGCAGCATAAAACAAAGCTACATGTAACTATCTTACAGTAACTGTCCTTGTAGACTGTTATTGCTATAATACATATATACAAGGGATGGAAATTAAGCAAGCCTGCAGGCCAAAACCTGGTAGATTTTGCGTTGGGCCTGTAAATTTCCCGACCTGCAGGCCCAACTTCCGACTGGCCAGTTGATTTTATGGCCATTACAAGCGTAATCCATTGGGCCTGTAGAATGTTTCACTCGCTACAACGGGAACAATCTCTATAGTTGAGCCGAACAAATTGAACACTTGATGAAATAATCTTTAATATGAAAAATTCAGGCTTTATTATTCTTGGTAGATGATTATATAATTGTGTACTTTAATGTTTGACAGGGCCAATCAAAAAACGACCCCTTTAAATTGATCATAAGTGAATTGTCTTGCTAGGTCAGGATAGCTATAGATAACTATTTCATTTTATTATTGACTCATTGATTAGGATTTGTTTGATGGTTTTGACACAGTTATTGATGATATCTCACTCGTATGACCACATGCCAACCCAATGAGTGAGGGAAACCCCTCTCGCGTTACTCACAACAAACAAAGGATGAAAATTCACAAGACACAAAACAAAGATGACACAAGAAAGAAATTTCTATATTTCTAAAATGCAATAACCCTGTCTAAGGGATGACAATTGATTAAAACCCAGGAATCATTTCATGTTCAAGACGAACACCCAGAGAAAAGTTTTTTAAATAGATCTTAATCCTGAGTTCTTATCGGTAATACAATTGCAGAACAAATTGAGATTGTTTTGTAAAAGCTCCAAGAATTAAATATTGTGTTAAATTGGCCGTTAGGCCAAAATTATAATCATGTTTGACAAAATATATTTCAAACATATAAGCTTATTGCTAATATATTGCTGCAGGGTGTCACTTATATATCATTGGTATACTCCAGCAGGAAGACAGCCACCCCCAAATAAACATTTTAACCCAAGCCACTAGTAGCCAGAGGAAACTGGCTTCATGCTACCTTTAGCTCTAAGAGCACACGAGGAAACAAATAGCTTCTTCTTACCATTCACAATTGGTGTTTAGGCCATGCTGCAAGGAATCACTTATATATCAGTGGTATACTCCAGCAGGAAGACAGCCACCCCCAATTAAACATTTCAACCCAAGCCACTAGTAGCCAGAGGAAACTGGCTTCATGCTACCTTTAGCTCTAAGAGCACAGGAAGAAACAAATAGCTTCTTCTAACAGCTCTGTTTAAGGCCATGCTGCAGGGTATCACTTATAGTGAATTGTTTAGTCTTTCACACTGTTCCTAAACTACTAAGGAAAGACAGTGTCACTACATGTATGCCTGAAACAAACAAACAATTGCCAGAGGGTGTTTTCTATTCTAAATCTTAACCAGAGTTAGATTATTTCCTATTCATTCTCTGCATAAAACATGCATTTCTAATATGGTATACAGTTAATTCATTATTTATATGCTAGGTTCAACAATGAAACATAGAATAGTTAAGGTAAAAATGTTTTCATCATGCATGTAGTATTAATCATTCTAGTTTAAACATTATGGAAATTTGCATATTGGGACAACAAGTTACATTGCACATCTACAATAACATACAGAGGAAGATCGCTTTCTTATTATTTTTATTTCCCTGAACACTTGACTCAAAGTTACGTGGTGTACATGTAAAAAAGGATAATTCATATTGTCAAAAAGAACATGGCATCTAAGGCTATTAATTCAGAGAGCAACAGGTATGGCCATTTTACCTCCCACAAACTGTTGGGTTAAAATCATGTTAGCAAATTGTTGGTTCCTGGATTTGTTTGTTTGATAAGGATTTTACAGCATACTTTAAAAAGGGAAATGTAATTCACTCTAATCACTTGTGACTTGTGTGATGACCTGGCAGCCCAACGGCAACAATGGGTGAAGGGAATCCCCTTGCCCTATGTGTCACTGATTACCAATCAAAGACAGGACAAACACAGGGAACAATACAAAGATATTACAAACAGATCAGCTTCCTGTTACCCCTTAAAACTAAAAACACCAGGACACAAGACAGGTAGAAATTGAGAGAGAAGTGAAACCAATTCAATTGCAAAACAAATAGGCCTACAAAACAAAATTCTTCACAACACAAAATTGTAGAAAAAAATTGTGTGCGAACACAAAAGCAAAACCATTTACCCACAATGCATTTTCCTTAGTATCTTTCTCTGGGTTATTTAAAAAAGAAACACAATGTATTGGCCAACAGGCTGCGACAGCCGCCATATTTATTAAGTTTACTCATATTGTGATGATATGTCTGTTTAACATAATAGTTACTAACAATTAAACCCTGGCAGAACAAAACAGGCAGAATAAACAAAATAGACCCCACAGGAAATCTGTATATGCTAAGTAGTGGAAAGTTACATTTCCATTCATTTTCAGGATAAAAGGGCCTACGGAAATACCATAGATCAGTCGCCATATTGTTAAACTTACCATACATGTAATCTGTCTGAAGATTATGTGCTATCAAGGGCTTAGGCAGACACCCGTCCACCCATCCAAATGGACACCCTGAAGTGAACAATTGCCTCATTTGGACACCCT
>JAVFBW010198987.1:0-10014 GCA_034783835.1 Mopalia ciliata
TGGTACTCAAGGGTATTTCACTTACATGATGAGTGATTGTCCACTTCACCCCATTTCTTGCCTTATTATAGTGGAAAACCGGGAAGAAACCTCGTAAAGACCACCACTGCCGGAGCCACATAGTGTGACTCACTCATATGCCTGAGGGTCAACAGACTGACTCGATCCTGTGGATCCTGTGGACCATATATCGAAGTGAGATTTTGTAAGCACACTGGCTAACCATAAATGCTTACTCTTTGTGTACTATTCTAGTAGAATAGCCCTAGAAATAAAAAATGTGGTTTTAAAATTTAAAAAAAGACAGCACCTCTTCTCTTACTACACCCTTCCCAGCAACATCTGCCCCTTAAATTGATTGGCTAATGGGGAAAATAAGACCTCATCTATGCCTAGAATACCATAGCTTAGTTTCATAATCTAATCATTCTTAGCTCATTACCTCCAGCGCGGTGCATCATGGGTAATATACATGGCCGCTATTGTAACAGAAAGTGAAATCTTGTCCATGCCAGACTTTGACTTTGGATATTTGCATTCACAATAGGCATATTGAGCCAAAATTAATAGGATGTATTTTTTAGGCAGATTACTCAACATCAAGTGATCCTCAAACCGCTGAGCCAAGTGGTGAACTTGTTTGAGCAGAGGTGACCAAATCATGGCTGAAAAATCATTACCAATCTGCATAGCTCTAATTAGGTACGAATGAATAAAGCTATGAAACAAAGCTAAAAAATACTTATACATGTAAGCAAGTAATAATATTAACATGCAGAATTATTGTATGTTTGGAAATTTTCCCATCAAGTTAGAATTATGTGTGCCAGATAATGATCAAATTAAAAAACCAAATCCTTACCACAATATAATTGATAAAATTAAGTATATTTACACAAAACTATGATTTTTTTTTTTTTTTTTACTTCTGGACAAATACGTTTTGAGCAATATCAGGTCGATCTATTTTAATGAAGGCTTGGATGAGACAACCGATGGTAGCGTCTACCCCTCGTTTCTGTTCCCACTTCCGTAACATCTGATAAGTAATTTCGTGTAAGCCTTCATCTTTGTAGTCAAACTGGATCCCATCTAGTTCACCATCAGTAATTCCAAGTTCACGGCCTACAAGAAAAAAATTTAAAATTTAAAAAAAATTATTTTATGACCAATTTCAAACAGCCTTATTTGAAATGGCCTTTTACCATCAGGCATACATTTTCATAAAATATTTGTGTCATTGATTGGTTGGTGTTTTAGGCCCGCTTAAGTTTAATTTACTTATTTGATGGTAATTTATTCCAACAATAATTAACACAAGCCTTACCACAAAATGTGAGGTAGTTTGTCTTGATACTGTTGGAAAATTAATTTTCCTCCAGTGCGAAGTTAAAACAGTATCACAGGAAACAAAACTTCAACATATCCGCCCCTAAGCTTACGGAGGGACGGTTCCCAACTCAATGAGACCCTAACATGTCCTGCCAAATCTTGTTCTCAAATCGGAAAGACAGTTAAATCGATCAAAAATGAGTAGGATATACTACAGAGAAATATATTTTTTTGATGTGATCCATCTATAGGACGTTCTATTAAATCACAAATATTTAAGAAAGAAGTCATGGTTTATATCAAAATATTAAAGGCATTACAATTTTTTATATATTGGAATATAAAGTGCAGAATCATGGCAGCATTTTGGTTATTTCTATGAAAACCTACATCTAAGAGTTGTTTGTTTGATTTGGGGTTTAAAGTCGTACTCAGGATATTTCACTTATATGACAACGTATTACCTTTTCCATCATACTCACCTAATTTTCTCCAGCCTGATCCAATATCCTTGGCGGCACATGATTTTTGATCTGTAGTTAATTGTCTTTTGTTATCTAAAAAAAAAAAAAAGTAAACATAAATTTATTCGATAAATAAATTACAACTTTTTTTTCTGTAAATTTTTTTTTTTTTTTGGTTAAAATAAATTTATTTTAATTATACATAAAACAACAAAAAGTTTTGTTTAAAATTTGTATATGGGTATCTTAACATATGGATTTCTTGGTTTCGCATAGTTCCTGATTTATTTGACTACTGCGGCTACACCTACATTATAGATTGTTAAAGAAAACACGAAGTGTAAAGCTATAAACGCACATCTGATTTGTGTTAAAAATGTTATTAAATTTACATATTTTAAAGCTATGAATAAAATAAAATAACTGTCAAAAAAAAAAGAGAATTCTTGGTTTCAACTGTATTATACTCTTTTCGTGTGTAAGACTTTTTGTAAAAAACCATAAAGTTAAGTCATCTGGCTGAAGAGTAAGCTTATAAGCATTAATTAGCACTGGAGGAATATTTATTTTCCAACAGGGCTGTTTTTAAAAGGGTGAAAATTGCTGTTGGAAACTTGGCCCTCATATATTAGTGAAATATTTCCTGGAAACTGGCGGACACACAAATCAATCATTCAATTAACAAACCAATTAGCCAGTCAATTAACCAACCAACAAATTAGCCAACCCACCAATTAACCAACCAATAAGACCACCAACCAATTAGCCAGTCAATTAACCAGCCTACTAATTAGCCAACGCTCCAATTAACCAATCAGCAACCAATAAACTAACCAATCAATTAGCCAGTCAATTAACCAACCAACCAATTAGCCAACCCACCAATTAAACAATCAGTAGCCAATAATCTAACCAACCAATAAACCAGCCAACCATTTAACCAACCAGCAACCAATAAACCAACCAAACAATAAACCAGTGGTCGAAATGTGTTAATTGATAAAAAAAAAATGTTCACATATTCTCTGCTCTATGAGTCATCAGAATGACTTCAAACATTTTGAATAAACCAACCAACCAATTAACCAACAAGCAACCAACCAATTGACCAATCAATTAAATCCTTTAGCAACAGGAAGCTCCCTGTTAACCCTCCAACAAGGGCAAACAGCTCCCTCCCGAAAACCCGTCCAACCCCATCCCACTCCCTACCCAAACAAAAAAATCTTAATGTCAATAGAAACAAAAAGAAAGAAGACTGAGGTAAGCACAGGAAACAAAGGAATGTACAATAAGACAATAAAACATTGCTTCTCAATCTCCTAGCCCTTTGTATTAGATCTACAGTGTAACTCGAAGCAGAAGACAAGGCTAAGAAAGTTTCCTTAAACCTACTGAAAAAATCAAACTAAGAATCTGCTTACAGAGGTATATAAGTCTTCAGCAGTCCAGAGTGTTGTCAGAAAATATACTATAAACATTAAGAGAAGTCATTAAGACTAGAGTTTTCGGCTGATGTACACACTTCCAGGGTTAAGGGGAGGTAAATGAGTCCGATCAAGAGAGTTATGTCCCTTGATTACATATTTTCTAATAAGAAAGTTATGTCCCTTGAACTGATATTCTTTAGTCTATAGAACCAGGCATTAATCTTCTGATACAATCAATATATCCTATAACTTCTAGAATTTTGGACAGAGAAATAGGCTTTACCACAGAGGGTCTTGCCTGTTATTTCTGTGGCCTGTCTCAAAATTAGAGTGTCCCAACTTATAGAAGTTATAGGGTATATCATTGCGGAATTGGTTTTTAATGCCTTGAACCAAAGTATTGAACTAATTAAATGTAAAGGTATATTAAAGCAAACATTCAGAATCATTGACTGCACTGTTACAGAATCTCAAAATGACATATCTGTCTGAAATAGTTAAAGCCATTATTATCTCCATCCCTAGCAATTCATATATGTAGTATAAAGTATTAACATAGCTGCTTACTATGTAAATGTATATATTCAGTTTTAATTTAAAATGAATGTTAATCTGTGTGTGTACACGATATAAGCCATAGAGCTTACTGTGTACTTATTGTGACAATAAAGTTAAAAAAAAAAAAGGATCAACTTATTTTTTTGACTACTATTGCTTGGTTTCTGTTGTGATTTGATTACAGTGTGCAGCTCGTACTTTTATGGAGACGACTGTTCCGAATCGTGTGGTCATTGTCGTGATTCGGATGTTTGTGACGTCAGATATGGGAATTGTTCAAACTCTATCTGTGATGATGGGTGGACTGGATCGACATGTGCTGACAGTAATAATAATTATCCTATTTATTCATTAGGCTACACCTATAATTTCTATATATAAACAAATAAGAACATAATGAAAGTTGATAAAGTCGTCAATCAGTTAATCAATAATGCGACTTTTATTGGTTTCTTTGGTGATTGAGGGTTTGTATAAAATTGTTATTAACAGCCAGTGATGGACGCTGTATAACCAGCGATCGGCTTACAGTATAGCCCATACTGACAGTATACGCCGTTACATATAGAGCATTTTGTAAGGTATGGACCTAAAGCATAAAAACAACGTTGTCCAATCAGATGCCTGTGAAGCTCAGAGTCAGGTTTAAAAATCACACAAAAATTATATTGGTTGACCTAGGCACGTGAGCAAACAGGTTTGCAAAATGGCGGCTCAAGGATGTGCTGCCCCTGAAACCAAGCAAACAATCAAAGCCGAAAGCGAGTTGAAAGATCGGCTTTCATTGGCTGGTGTCATCGAGCGTCTCTGGTAGCCATTCCTAACAAAATGTTCCATATGTACCTGAGTATAGGGCCAGTATGGGCTATGCTGTAAGCCGATCGCTGGTTATAGGAGCATACCAGTAATGAGGTTTGTATAATTTTCGTGTATTTTCGTCTTATCTTTCCATGCTGTGAGCCTGGATTCTATGGTTCCATGTGCCGATTATCCTGTGGAGAATGTATAGATGGAAGAATATGTAACATTGAAGATGGTTTCTGTCCAGGGGGGTGTCGTCCCGGGTGGTCGGGATATGAGTGTAAACAGGGTAAAGTCATTACCTCAATATAAAAAAACCGTTTAGATTAGTCAGCTTAAATAATCGTTAAAGGATTTTCTCACTATTTAATTGGCAAAAAATTGTCAAATTCTGAGAACTGTTCCATGATGAGTATTTTACGTAGGTGGCGAGATTCTCTTTTCTACATTAAAATCACGACACTCGGAAATTTTTCACTCGCCACAACGCATCGACTGGTAGGCCTATTTTATGATCATCGTCATTTTCCGATTTTTTTAAGCATGCCGATCATGTTAGGCAAAATCACGAATGGATTGAGATTTGTCTGATAAACTGTCTAAGTCTAGTCACCTGTCGGTCGAATCCAATACGTTGAGGTTTACGAAATGCACGATATTCTTTGGCACCAAGTTAATGTTCTTATTATGGCGAACCATGTCCCCAGATTAACTAAAATAATACGATTTATGGCATTTCAAATAATATTTATTACCGTTCGGAAGTTCAATCATAGCTAAACGGATTGAAATGGAGTCAATTCGCAGATATCTTACGTCGGATTTTTTTCAGCGTTAACGCGTAACTAAGGATGTGAAAGAAAGAAATCTGTATTAACATTCCTTTTGCAAGGAATTGAGAAAAGACAAGTGTAACAAACAGCCTGAACAATAGGACATTGTGTTTTGTTTATATGCTTATATCCTGTTGTAGAGTGTTCTAATGGAACATACGGAGTGGATTGCGCGAAGAAATGTGGTCACTGCGCAGGCGGTGTCGCATGCGATCACGTGGCAGGGGCGTGCCCAGGAGCGTGTGGGCCGGGTTGGACTGATGTCAACTGTTTAAAAGGTGAAAATTAAAAATGAATAAATAAATAAAGTAAATGAATGAATGACCATGAGGGAGAGAGAGTGAGTGAGTGCGTGCGTGAGTAGTTGTGTGTGTGGGTGAGTGAGTGAGTGAATGAATAAATAAATATATACAGACAAAATACTAAACCATAACAATAGTTATTGACAAGACTGAGCCTAAAATATCTATAGATCCAGCTAGGCCTATAGCATTCGAAGGAAGCCTTACTTTTAACAGAGCCGGGGGTGAGGCGTAGTAGTTAGCCCGCCCGCCCACTAATCTTATTGCGACGGAATGTTCACAGAATAGAGTGTATGGGTTAGTTACATGGTGTGGCTCCCGCAAACGCAGGGGTGGTTCTTACGAGATTTTCTGTCGCCTTATTAAGCAAGGAACAGTGTGAAGTAGACAATCCTTCGTCATATAAGTGAAATATCCTTCAGCATGGCGTTATACGTCAACCAAATAAACATATACAAACAAACAGTAAAATATACAGTAAAATATTTTTGCTTTTTTTAAAAAACATTTTAGCCTGTCCACCTGGCTCATACGGATTAGATTGTTCCCTCACATGTGGTCAGTGCGTAGGAGACTGCGACCCAGCGACGGGGCACTGTACAACATGTCAACACGGATGGGGAGGGGACAAGTGTGACTCAAGTAAGTTAGTAATTTAATGGAATATGTTGTGAATAAAGAGAAACGTTCTATTAGACATGAAATTAAAATATAACAGTATATTGATATCTATTAACCTGGGTTTAATTGCTGTATGAAGTATTGAGGTCTATCAGATTGTAACTCCTTATATATAGCAATGTTAACAAAGCTTACAGAGACGTAAAAGGACACATTTTCAAACCAATCTGAGATACTGTATGGGTATCTCTTTCGACAAACATTGATTCGACGGACCATCTAAGTTAAGGTTACTGTTGTGCTGTAAATTCACAAAAAATGTTAGTGATCGGAGCAACGTATTTTAGATTTTTTCGCTCCTATGTAAAATAAAATAACAAAAAATGTATTTTTGTTTGTCAACCACAAAATTATTTCATAGAAAAGACAATTAATTTGATATATCGTAAATCTTCCCACTCAGATTGTACAGCCGGTTTTCACGGTGTGAATTGTTCAGCGAAGTGTGGTAAATGCTTTGCTCAAACCACGTGTGACATGATGACGGGTAACTGTCCCAATGGTTGTTCATCAGGATACAGGAACTTGAAATGTGATCAAGGTTAGCTGTTCTTCTACCTAATGCTGGTCTACGGTTATCTCCCTTTACTATAGAGTGTCAATGATGTCTATTAAGTCCTTCCTGAACCCTTTGGGCTAGTAAATGGTTCATATTTGTTTTTTTATCAATTTTATTTGAAGCTACACTTTGAAAGTTTTCAGCACTGTAGTGTTTAATCAAATAAATACTGAATTAGTAGGCAATCTTTAAATGTCTATTTGAGAACTTATGATTTTGGAAGACTATAAATTTTCGTTATTTCTCGAAAACGGTCCATCCTAGGGAATGCAAAAAAAAAATGCCCATTTTAAATAGTACAATGTGGGCTTCGTTTTTGTAACTTCTGCCTTGATTTTGTCAAATGTTATCCGAAAGATATGATTGTTGTTTTTTGTATGGTTCTCTATGGTTGACAAACAGAGATATCGACTGAAATCGTTGTAATCAATATTTCTCCCAAAAAATAATATAAAAAAAATAAAAAAATAAAAAATCGGGAACCTTTGTTTTTAGTTTTAGTTCAGACATTTACAATAAACACGTGGATAAGATAGCTATCTAAAATGACCCAATATCATATACTTTCGGTTCTAGGTAAATTATTCTTATCTTTTTTTTTCGATTTAAGTTTGTCCAAATCAAACGTATGGTTACGGTTGTGAAAAGACATGTGGTGATTGTGCCGGTGGGTTGACATGTGATACCGTGACGGGCTTGTGTTTATATGGATGTTCCCATGGTTACCACGGAAGTTTATGTGATATGGGTAGGCGGTGACTCACTTAAGTATTTCTGTCTTTTATGTTTTTTAGCTGCAGTGCCTATAGTCCGCCACTTTTATCCAATTCTTTGTCAAATAAGAAATAAAAACTGTAGAAAATAGCCAGGTATGCTACCTCAAGGGTAGTAGATTCTCAGTATTCAGCGATGGCTGAAACAGTAAAGAAATGTTTAGTTTCTCGGGACCATGTCGTACTATTGTAAGAAATAAAAACTGTAGAAAATAGCCAGGTATGCTACCTCAAGTGTAGTAGATTGTCATCATAAT
Organism: Mopalia ciliata; assembly: GCA_034783835.1. Taxonomy (NCBI): domain Eukaryota; kingdom Metazoa; phylum Mollusca; class Polyplacophora; order Chitonida; family Mopaliidae; genus Mopalia; species Mopalia ciliata. Next base: position 7,991 of record JAVFBW010198987.1, read on the forward strand.
GGAGGTTTAATTAACCAAATTGATAAAATGACTACCACTTTAACATGTTGTAAAGTATGGTAAGAAAGAAAAGTAAGTAAGACGTTGACATTTTTTAATTCAAAAAGTTTTAATAAATGTTTCGATTTATACAACATTTTTAAAGGGAAATAAGCAAATTGAGATGCATGTGAAATACGGATATTATTATTAAAGGATAAAGATAAGAGGAAGGAGGGAGTGGGGAATCAAAAACTTCAAGTGAGTGCAATATAACAAGTTAGGCCTACATTATGTTTGATAAAAGTTAAATTGGTTTAACTACTACAGGAACAACTATGCCTCATATTATAGCACATGTTGCATGCCCATTTCCAATTTCGAACCTCTTCTCTACGAGGAGGTAAGAATGTTTGTGTTTAAACACTGCCATTAACAATATCAACTCGTCGTGGAGCAGAGCTTTGGTCAAACTTGGTTGCCCCATGCATCAAAATGCAACCACATGTATTGTAATATGCGACATATTTTTCAGGAGGCAACTTAACAAATTTAACTCATATCAAACATGCTCTAAATAATATGTATGGCACCCACCCGTTATATTTGTCCTTTTTCGGACCCTTTTTAAATAAATTAACCAGAAAAGAGTATCATGATAGTTCTATGTCGAGGGGATCTTTTTCACAGTATGTCCTCAGGGTCGGTATGGCTTAGGTTGTAACAACACATGCGGATTTTGTAAAAATGATGACCCCTGCGAGCCTGTTAATGGAAGTTGTCCATCCGGATGTGGCGAGGGGTATTATGGGAAAATGTGTAATACAGGTAGGCCTTCTTGTTTGTCTTCTCCATGATTATAGTCTACGGGGATATGTAACAGTCAGCTTAAACCTTGGATTTCCGATGAAATAACGGACTCTTTAGTTGAGCGCTGGAACTGGCGAGATGCTAAACCGGTTTGTAAGCGAAGAGGACAGCGCGTTGAATGCAAATCACTTGATTTAAAATGGCCATTTTACAGTTGCTTTCAGAAATACAGACGTATGTCCATATAAACGACTATCTTTAATTCCGTATGAAAAACACCGGAACATTATCGAATTATAACTCGGAGAAAGGGTACATGGGTCATGAAATGATCCAATGTTGCACTAGAAAAACTTTGTATTCGCAGATTACGAAACTTGCCACCGATTTTACACGGGTTTACAGTTTCGAGAAAAAACCTCGCCTACTTACGTAAGGAACGCAAATAACACCATATATGGTCAATTGGGTCAAGTTCACAGCGAAATAGTTTCCGTTTGGAACGCAAACAAGACCACAGCGGCAACTTGTAAACCCGTGTATTAATTCACAACATCATGAAATAAATGAATTTAACTGATATGTGAAAGAAAACTAGTTTACCTCTTCAGCGCTTTATTTTACAGTTTGTCAATCCGGCAAGTATGGCGAAGACTGTTCAGGGTCTTGCAAGCACTGCGCTAACAATAAAACTTGTGACCCATTTACCGGGAGTTGTCCAGAGGGCTGTGAAGCCGGTTACCATGGCCACATGTGCCACATTGGTATGTTGTTGTTGTACAGTTATATTGGTGTTTTCCAGTTCCTCGAGGAACTGATTTACACCACAACCTTGATATCTTGTTTCTTGCCTCACTTAAGGCCCTCTGACAAAGAGCCATTAGTTTGACGAGTAGTAATGCGGTTTTCAATTAACACTGGAGTAAGATTAACTTTCCAACATTACCGAAACGTTTCACATCTTATCGTTGGAATAAACCGTTGTCATATAAGTGAAATACCATCTAATATTGAAGGGAGTTTCATGTTGTTTTTCCAGCCGGATACAGAACCTGATGTCTTAATTCTTAAAAAGTCAAAAAGTTTTGTGTTTAAAAAAACAAGAGACCCATGCATGGATCTTGACGCCCACACTGTTAAGATAGTTTGAAGAAAAGAGTCTAAGAGGGGACAGATTCACGATTTGATTTTCCATCTTGTGCCTAAGCTAGTATAGGAAGAGTTGTGTTTACTAG
>JAVFBW010198998.1:0-10013 GCA_034783835.1 Mopalia ciliata
CACAGCATGCACCGATCCACATGATTGCTCGTGTCTTCATGGGATACCAATCTGTCACGAGGGTTTTTGTTATTGTTTACCAGATTTCATCGTCCTGGAAGAAAGTAAACAATCAATTGGTAAGAAGAATTTCTTAGATTTACCAAGGAACGAGTGCTTGATAAACTTCTGGATTCGAACTGTTAATAGATCTAACAGGGTTTCTCATCACAGGAAAAAACTCAATGTGTACTAATGTACGGTGGCCCATAGGAGACATACAAGGTTTTCACTTTTCTCTGAAAAAAGGCAGAAAAGTAAAAAAAACACAGAAGAGTAAAAAACAGAGAAAAGTACTAAAACGCAGAAAAGTAGAAAACACAGAAAGTGAAAAACAGAAAAAAAGTGAAAACCTTGTATGTCCCCAATGGGCCACCGTACTAATGAAATGATTGTGCATTTTTTATTTGTTTCATTTGATTAACCGTGTAATCTCAATTAGTTCTCTCGTTCACAGTCTCGAAGCTTTGATTTAGATCCGTCATATTAGTAAAGTAATAATAAACAACAAATTAACACAGAATTATAAAACGATAAGTCAATCAAATGATTGCTATCTGAAAACCAAGATTTGTTTAATTGCCATCGAATTGCTCTGTGTTCGGATACAGGTATGTGGACATTGCTTTCACTTATACTTACACTCATATTTGCAATCGTCTTTTGCAGGACTTTGAGGAGAAGATTTAAAGTCGAGGATTTTCAATTTGTTGCCAGCTGAAGATGTAGGACAACATATATATTCAACACAAACATGATTTTGGCAGCTGAAAACGAGAAAACCTGACTCCGTTACTTTATTGTCACGTGTGTTTAGATTGCGTTACTTCATTGTCACGCGTAATTGGATTGTCTTACTGTAATGCCACGTCTGATTAGATTACGTTTCGTTATTGTCACGTGTGTCTAGATCCAGTTACTTGATTCTCACGTGTGTTTGGATTGCGTTGGGCTATTGCCACGTGTGTTTGGATTCCATTACTTAACTGTCACTTGTGTGTGAATTTACTAAAACCAGTGCCATTACAATATGCATTTCATTTCATTTTACATAACCATAGTTACGAACGTATTTGTAAGTTTTGTCCTTTGATTGAACAGTTTGTGCAACCTAGTCACAGGCTTCCGTACCTTATCTAGCTGTGAAAAAAATACACGAAAAGGGATAGCCGACTGTCTAATATCCCTTTACAGTCCATGGAGATCCAGAAAAACTGACTACAGGTTGACGATGACCACATTACGACCAGAAGTGAACCAACCCAAATAAGAGATACCAGTTCTATAAAAGAACGGAAGGGACACGACCGATCACTCCCTTATTCTGATGACGGTAATTCAGTCCTATCAGTTAACAACCGGTACTGTAGTTCTAAACTACAAGCTAAGTTAATTAGGTTTAAAAATAAAAAATAAACGCTTAGGGAATAATTAATAAAGACCCACCTTCTCACGCTGCACACACACATGCGATCATAAAGCCGAACTAACATTATTGACTTGAGACGTTATATATGTTATACGTGGAAGAGATAACGAATTTGTACATTTGAGATCTGTAAACGGCTTGTTCCAGGCTCGAGGGCGGTGAATAGACGGATAGTTTTTTTTTTACAAAGGGTTTATGGATGGATAAATTGCTATGAGAAACAAAATATAACGGCCTGTTTTTTAAATTTTACGGGTGTATGAAAACACAGCTGCTCAAAACGATACCAAGAAGTATATTTCAATTAAAAAGGAAATGTTAACAAATAAAATACCAAATTGAACGTCTTGAATTTCAGATGGACTTATTTAACACGCAACATAAACACATACACACATAAATACATAGGAATTACCTCGGCTGTAACTGTTTTATTTAAAAGCTAATAAAACTTTTTAAAACTCTGCTTAGTTGAACAATTCCAACTTAAATAGTAACAGCACTCTAAATTGCTGCTTATTAATGATTTTACTCAAGAAAATATACTTCCGCTGAATTAAGTTTTTACGCTTCCTTTATTATAACAAGATGTTTATAATGCAAGCTTTTATCTGGAACTATGCCAAGGTTTATAACTTCTTCAACGTTTTCAAGTACCGTGTCATTTATTACATGCGGCAGCAGAAGAGGGGTCACGTTGTGAAAAATTCTCCTAAGTAGGAGATAATAAGTCCTAATTAGGAGATAATAAGTGGAAGACGTGCTTGCTAAGCGAATGATCCCAAATATCTCTTTATCACCATTTTAATACCTTTAAATCTAAAATGTTCACATGCTGAAAATATACACAACAGCCTACTTATGCACAGGGTGTCAAGTTTCACGGGCGACGATATTCTTTCCGATAGCTACCATATACAGGATTATCGGGAATCCACTTGGCTATATGGGATGAAAACGTATCAATTCACCCAGTTGACATCTTTGCTAGCCAAGAGTTTTATTCCGAGCTTCTCTGTAATGAAGAGTAACTCGGAATCAAATTCTTGGCTAAAGAAGATGGCTGGTTGTATGGAGATAATGCTCATCATAACATTGCGGTGGGACAAATGTAATAACTGTTGGTAGAGCTGGCCTGGATATGTCAACATTTAAGACAGATACTATTTTTATTCATTCAAGGAGACAATCTCCACCAACGGTGGACTCATCCTGTGCACCATTCGGGTTGGGCAGATTTAGCTTATCCTGTGCATCTGTCGGGTTGGCCAGATTTAGCTAATACTCGTCATGTGTCGGGTTGGCCAGGTTAAGCTGATACTCGTCATCTGCCGGGTTGGTCAGGTTTAGCTGATACTCGTCATGTGTCGAGTCGGCCAGATTTAGCTGATACTCGTCATGTGTCGGGTCGGCCAGATTTAACTGATACTCGCCATGTGTCGGGTCGGCCAGATTTAACTAATACTCGTCATCTGTCGGATCGGCTAGATTTAGCTAATACTCGTCATGTGTCGGGTTGGCCAGATTTAGCTAATACTCTTCATGTGTCGGGTCGACCAGATTTAGCTAATACTCGTCATCTGTCGGGTTGGCCAGATTTAGCTAATACTCGTCATGTGTCGGGTTGGACCGGTTTATAGCTGATACTCGTCATGTGTCAGGTCGGCCAGATTTAGCTAATACTCGTCATGTGTCGGGTCGGCCAGTTTTAGCTAATACTCGTCATGTGTCGGGTTGGCCAGGTTTATAGCTGATACTCGTCATGTGTCGGGTCGGCCAGATTTAGCTAATACTCGTAATGTGTCGGGTCGGCAAGTTTTAGCTAATACTCGTCATATGTAGGGTTGGCCAGGTTTAGCTGATACTCGTCATGTGTCGGGTCGGCCAGATTTAGCTGATACTCGTCATGTGTCGGGTCGGCCAGGTTAAGCTTATCCTTATCTGTCGGTTTTGGCCACATCACCCTGTCCTAGAGATTTTGGAGATTTGAAGCATAATAGCGTTTGTGGTTAGAACAGGACCAGGACCACACGTATGTGTTGCAGGTGTTAATAAGTTCCCAACCATCAGACCATGGCGCTCCAGGGACGTAGGGCAACAATCAGGTACATTCACAGATGTCCAGAGGAACTTCCCGGCAGTTATGCCAAATACAGACTAGGCGGAAGTCACATATATGTTGCACATCACACGGATTATTCAGTTTACATGAATTTTCAGAAAGAAAATAATCATGTTATGCTGGACTGGAAGTCAGAAATTTTTGTAAGCATACAAGCAGACAAGGGGTTCTACAATTTTGTTTCTTAAAGTTTTTTTTTATCTGACACGGTACTTTTGTTTCGTGAAATAAATTTCCCAATTACAGGAGGAATTCTGTCTATACAAGATTAATGACCCAAATACCTGACTGTAAACTGATGTTTTATATGCGATTAAAAAGGATCCGAGATAACGCTATATGGGTGTTCATTATAATGCAATCTTGCCCTTTACCCATGATATCAGTCACCTAGTTTTACAAGTGCATTAAAGTCGCCAAAGCGCATGCCAAACCACCGACTGCTCGAAACTAAGTCACTGCTATTCTCCCATTGTCGTGCGATCCGTAACGCTAGGTTCCCACTTCATTGAGTTCCATTAGGCTATATTCCCGCTGCCGTATGATCTGTTATGCTACGTTCTCACAGCTGAACAATCCGTTATTCTAGGTTCTCACTGTTGTGCGATCCGTTATGCTACATCCCCACTGTTGTGCGATCCGTTATGCTACATCCCCACTGTTGTGCGATCCGTTATGCTAGGTTCCAACTGTTGAGAGATCCGTTATGCTAGGTTCCCATTGTCGTTCGATCCGTTTTTGCTAGATTCCCACTGCTATACGATCCGTAAGCTAATCATGCAACTTCTCTGAAGTTATGCTAGGTTACCACTGCAGGGCGATCCAATTCGCTTGGTTCTCACAGCTGTACAATCCGTTATGCTAGGTTTCCACTGTTGTGCAATCTGTTATGCTAGGTTTCCACTGTTGTGCTATCCGTTATGCTAAGTTCTCATTCTCGTGGATAGTGGGAACCTAGCATAATGACACAGTAATAAACAGACAATACTCTAGTAACAAATGATAATGTAATAAAATGGCAATATTCTAGCAACAACTGATACCTTAATAAATGGCCACAGTTAAAGAAGGGTTTTGATATATTTTCGATATACATCATGTGATAAACTGTACAAGGTGAGTAAAGCTACCATGTCACAGACTGTACAATCTGGGTAAAGCTGCTAGGTCACTAACTCTGTATATAATATGGGACAATTGTATGTCAGTAATTGTAATGTGGGTAATGCGGCTAGTCACTAACTGTAATGTGTTTGTTTGTATGATTGGTGTTTAACGTCGTACTCAAGGGTATTTCACTTATATGACAACGGACACAAATACAGGACATCAAAAACAAATCTGCTTCCCGTTTCCCTTTAGCTCTGCGAACACCAGGGCAACAGAAAGCAACCCCTTTTCTCGTCTCTTTCGATCGACGGAGGAAGCCTAGGGAATATTCTGCAGAGCCATGGCCCACCCGCTCCCTCACGGGGCAACTGTAAGGTGAATACGACTGTTGTGTCACTAACTGTAATATGGGTAAGGCTTCTATGACACTAACTGTAATGTTGGTAAGGATTCTTTGTCACTAACTGTAATGTTGGTAAGGATTCTTTGTCAATAACTGTAATGTGGATACGGCTTCTATGTCACTAACTGTAATGTGGGTTAGGAATCTATGACTCTAACTGTAATGAGGATAAGGCTTCTATGTCACTAACTGTAATGTGGGTTAGGAATCTATGACTCTAACTGTAATGAGGATAAGACTTCTATGTCACTAACTGTAATGAGGATAAGGCTTCTATGGCTCTAACTGTAATGTGGGTAAGACTTCTATGTCACTAACTGTAATGAGGATAAGGCTTCTATGTTACTTACTGTAATGTGGATAAGGCTTCCGTGTCACTAACTCTTCAATGTCGATAGAGCTAGTATGAATAATTTTTTTGTCTTTTAAAATGTGAAGTTTAACAGTATTTACGCTAATTTGGGATAACACTTTCTTAGTTTGAACAGATATTAATTGGGTAAGGCTTCTATATCACAGGCTGTAATGTGAATAAGGCTACTATGTCACTAACTCTGTTGCTAAGATCAAAGTGGGAAACTTGTAAGGATGTAAACATTTTGCCACTCGCAATACAAGGTTTGCATGTACGAGTTAGTATAAATACATGGTTAAAATGTCAGCAAGTGACATGCCATAAGGCACTTACACACATAAACTTTTGGTGTAGATCTCCTTCCAGATAGATACCCTGGTCAGTGTACCTGTCCATTGCACGGTATAGAGCATCAGGGCGAAGATAAATAAGGGAGACGTTCAGGAGTGTGTTTCATATATGTCGTTATATGAGTGTAGTTCTCCGGACACGTTTTATTCAAATCAAACAATGCAATGCGTACACCTGGTTGACATTTGCAGATTTTAATCGGATGCAAATGTTAACAGCTTCATTATATCTGCTAGGTGGATGTAGTTCAGAGCATCTCGACATGTAGGCCAATGTTGCTACTGAGATCTTGTTGGATAAGCAATGAACATGTGATGGGTTGATAAAGCCGAGACAACAGTTAGTTGTTGGTGCAGTCTGTAAGTGTTATAGGAAGGATGACAGAACGAGCTCCTCTTCTATCCGCTTCTAGTATTCAACAGTCAAAGGGGGATGACCCTTTACCCCATAAGGTAAACTTTTCACCTATTATCTAACAAAAGCATCCCTGTTACTTCCTTAAAAATACATTCAATACCTATGAAAATACTTTTAATATACTAGGAAATAGTTTACTACCGGAGACAATACTTCAACTACCGGAGACAAAACTTCTACCTGTTTTTACCTGTTAGAGTATTTACTGACAATAATAAACACTTATCTACATTACACTACAATAAGAGCATATGATTGATTCGAAGCGGAAGCGATGAGTAAACAGTGTAAATTCCTAGTCATATATATTTTTGTGTTTTACTAAAAAGTCCGCTGCATTTTTCAATTATTTTCTTGGTTATTTTTGTTTAAGAAGACAGGGGTTACAAAGACTTTAGCTGTTGCGATCTCTGCCTGTGTTCTTGGCTCTTCATTCCAGTTTGGTTACAACACAGGTGTAGTGAATGTCCCAGAAAAGGTACGTATCTGTCATATATCCTTACTTGGCCATGCTGTTTTTGTTTTGTTTTTGAAGAATTCTCTTGTAAATTTGAATTAAATTGGATGTTTTTGTCCTGTAATACGTTTTGATTCCCAAAAAGGCCATAAAAAAGGAAGGTATCAGAATGAAGGTACCAGAAAAAGACGGTGCCACAAAAATAAGGTATTATAAAAAGAAAGTACGAGAAAAAGACGGTATCAGAAAAGAAGGTACCAGAAGGAAGGTACCAGAAAAAGAAGGTATCGGAAAAAAGCTAGCATGCATATATATAAACACTTTCTGTTTCACATGTAAAGATTGTATGTTTGATAGGGGTAATACGTAAGGTTATTTAACTTACGTTCTATGTAAAGATGGGCTGCAGCTCTGCACGAGAGCAAACAGGTGTGGAAAGGACTTCAGTGAAATAGAAAACCACTAACACATCGGTTTGATGCCTTTGCTAATTTGTTTTTATGTTCCGAAATGCAATGAAATCAAAACTCCAACTTTGAGACAAGATAAAGTTTACCCTACACCTATAACTGACGGTTAACACACTTTAGCCGTTATCTTTAAACACGTGTTATCTACCTGAGCGATAAACCGCTATCAATCATAACATTAGATCATGTCGGATCAACCTTCGACATTTTTCGTACCGGAACAGTTATCTCGGAGGTGAATGGAAACAATAATACTTCACTTTTTCGTGTAATGTTCGCCAGATGTATTGTGCGCATGTGTGAAAATCAACCAAAGTACCAAACAAGCCTGTATCTCGGTAAAAATTCTCATTTAAACAAAATACTGTACCCTTTTTTATGTATGACTTGTTGCAAATAATTCAAATTTCGTCCACTGTAAGTATTTTAATAATGATGTAGCTAACAAGTTCTGATGCTATGAATCGAACAACTGCGTGACATTATCAGATGTGGTCGAAACCACACTGTCGGCGGCTAGGGTATACACTCCCGGCGATTTCATTGTTGTTTTTATTTTAACATCTGTGGTAATACAGTATCGGCGGTTATCACCGTTGTCTTTCTTTGTTCTATCTAGCACCCAGCAGAATACACTGCTGTCGATGTAGGTTTAATCTCTTTCTGATCTTCCTTTTTGCTGTTGTTTATTATCGTGTACTGCCTGTTTTTTTTATGAGTTTGTATATCGTTTGGCTGATTAATTGTCCGCTGAAGGCGTGTATCTAAAAGACAATTTATACGAGTGCGTTTGAGTAAGGATGATGCTGATGTGCTACATTCAGTCAATTATAACAGGGTTTTTGTCTGAATAAAGGTTTAAATAAAGGTTTGAATAAAATACACGCGACGGTGAATTCTTAATAAAGCTGTGTTTCGGTAGGAATGGTAAATGCTCATTTTAAAAAAGGATAATATTCATATACAAACCAACGACACGTGATTAAAGGGATTGATACGGCTGACTGACATTAACAGCTCGAGCACGGGATAGTTGGGGTGAATGTTAAGGTTCCGTGAAGTTATAAGAGATGTAGGACGAGTAACAAGACATCCGTGTAATCAAACCAAGACTTTATTATGACTGGCTGAATACGTATGATTATTAATACAGACTCGAGCATCTGCTCACTCTAACGACGTGTGGCTATTTCCGACATCTATAGCACAAAGCGGGTAATTGGCTTAAAATGTGAACACTTCGCTAGATATAACATCAAAAATAGTACGCTCGTATATCCAGTGATAGGCTAACAGTAGCCCATACTGACTGCACCCTATACGCTGGTTCATATAGCAAAGCTTTTCCTGTAAAGTGCCGCGGAGTAAGGCTCTAAATTCACACTAATTTCTATTGGTTAATCTGGTCACATGAGCATACAGGTTTGCAAAACGGCGGAGCAAAGTTTAGACGAGAGAACTGTATGCTCATATGACCAGATCAACCAAAATAATTTTGTGTGAGTCTACAGCCTAACTCCGCGGCCCTTTACCTAAAAAGCTTTGCTTTATGAACCAGCGTATAGGATACAGTCAGTATGGGCTACTGTTAGCCGCTCGCTGGTTATACGTACAAAAAGAGAGGGTTTGGAGTAAAAGGAAATGCTAAAGAACGTAAAGCGACCGAAAAGTAACAAACAGATTTAAAAAAAAAAAACGAATAAAAACATACACAAAATTATCTTAATCAAAATAATACAATGAGTAAATACATTAAATCAATTTATTAAATTTAGAAATAATAATAAAATAAACAAAAATATTTTGTAAACATTTTTATTATATTAAATCAAAATAACATACCGCTACCGTTATGTCAAGTATTCATTCGCGCACTAGAGAGCTGACCAGTTTTTTGGGCTCCATGCCGTCGATATATTTTGCAGTAGAGCCATTTATATAAAGACGACATATTCGGTTTGTTTGTTTGTTTGATAAGGGTTTAAGGTTGTATTTCACTTATATGACGACGGATTGTCCACTTCACATGGCTCCTTGCCCTATTATCTCCAAAAAACCACCCGCGATTGCCGGAGCCACGTCTTGTGACTCATGCATATACCTGAGGGTCGACAGACGGACTCGATCCCGTGAACGGTAAATCGAAGTAGGCTTTAGAAAGCGCACTTGCTAACCGTTAATCCTCGGCCGCGTGCCCGACATACTAGGAGAAACATGCTAATAGGGGTAGCGGCGTATTTTACGTTATTTCACTCATAAGACGGCGTTAAAGCACAATGGATGAACACTGACATAAAAACGAAGACGAAACGGCACATCCAACGGACACAACTCAAAAACACCAGAGACAGTTGGGCCGCATGATGGCCTTTAGCTCCCAGAGCACAGAAGCAACAAGTCACAAAATCCGGGGTCGCCAAGGTATACATGTATAAACTGCATTTTATTCGGTTGAATACTATTCTCTCCACACACTCTTTATCGTAAGTGTTGAAGGATAAAAGGGTAGGATGTCTTTCCTTCCAATCTGCTGGTTAACCAAAGACACATTCCTCGGGATGCTCCTGTAACCGTCGGTGTTTTACAGGGATTTCTCTCTCCGTACTAACCTCCTCAACTTAAGTAATACGCGCGTGCAAATTTGGAAGAACTCTTACAGAAGAGTTGGATGGCCCTGGAAACGGCCCGGTGACCGAAAGGTTGTGAACGGGGGTTGGTTAATTTCCTCCCATCAGTTCGACTATCGGCTTTTCATCCGCTTCTCTGCAACCTTGCCTCTCGCCATATATATATATTTCTAAAAGCAGTCACACTGGCACAGGGATGTAAATCAATTAAAATCGAAAAATCATCTTATTTT
>JAVFBW010199020.1:0-10012 GCA_034783835.1 Mopalia ciliata
CATAGAGCCTAACTCCACGGCCCTTTACCTGAAAAGTTTGCTATATGAACCAGCTATATGGTACAGTCAGTATAGGCTACTGTAAGCCGATCGCTGGTTATACCAGCGTAACAATAGGTGTCCTACCACCCAGTCATGGACCCCGTGTCGAAACTTCTCGAGAATCTAGCTCCAAGTGGAGAAAATGATTTACCTCTAAGTCGTACAACTTGAACAAGATAGATAATAATAGCAACAAAATGTTATTTCTTTGTACATAAATTTAAATATTGAACTCTCAATGTATGAATATACATCAGTTGCTGTAGATATATGCGTACAAAGCTGGTAAATAAGGCGTAAAACTTATTAATAATATACGAAGCCCAGTGCTTATATTTTACCGGTTTGAATCATAAAGGGCGATTTCGAAGGCACTGAAATTATCAAAATCGCAGTTTTATGAAGTTAAACAGTTTCCTGGAGATCTTCGGACATCCACTGTCTGATTACGGGTTACCCGTCCAATCATTTCAGATAAACATTTTCGAAAGTTTTTTCCGAATAAAATATAAATCATTACTTTACAAGAAAAGCTGGAATAATATATAATTTGAAGAAATTGCTGAATGTTGGACTCAGTTCGATTAACGGGTTCAGATGTTACTGTCAAATCCCTAATCAAGTGCCTCAGCTTGATGATATGGCTGGGCAAAGTGAGGAGCAAATAACATCCCGATATTGCCGTAAGCATTGTCGTTACCCTCAGCACACAAATATTCCTTGCTAGATAACGCCTACACGCTATCGAAACGTTATTTAGTAGCGGTTTACCAGGCGTGGGTCTCCTCTGGAACATATTCACAGCTATTGCCGCCAGCATGTAAGAAATCATTGCATATGGGAATATCAACGTTATAAAGGTGTCTATGTAAGTGGCAGTTTTGGTTAGATAAACATACTCTTCTAACAATGTGCATCTCATTTTACCCCTATCCATTCGTACACCACTGGTCCAAAAGGAAAATGAATACAGAAGCACTCCCAGGCCGAGTAACGTCATCACAATATAGACGCCACGCCTGACGTCACAGAACCTAATCGCTCTCTTCGGGTGATTACACAGCACAAAGTTCTCTATCGTTATGCATACGATAAACCAAACTGACAAAAAACTGGACAGGTAACTCACAAATATTACTGACTGGCACCATCCTGTAGTATGAATCAGGTCTATTTTAGCAAACGACAGCCACACAATGAACAATGATAACAAAAATAGTGAATCACTTATAGCCGTGGCTGTTAAGTAAACACTACTAGAATTCGTGCGCAGTCTCCTGGACATGAATACAGCCAATGATAAGCCATTACCAGCTATCCCAGCCCACACGATCATAGGTAATGCGTACTTCATAAGAGACGACACGAACTTTTGAAAGGGGTCAATTGTTAGAATGGTGGCATTTGTCTTCCAAAAAGTTGTATTCTGCATTTCTTTTAAATGGAGTAGTGAGCGATGAACTGGGTCCCTGTCTCTTCTATACGTCTTTCAGGTTTTCCCGTAGTACATTCTAACTTTATTCTGTTCAATTTATTTTCTTTGGCGGGACTCTGAAATAAAATAAAAGACGAGTTATAGCAAATGTGGAAGCAATTGTTAATAACACGTCTTGCCAAAGACCATCTTACAGAGAACATCGCTAAGATGAATTTCAGATCGGCGAAAGGACAATCTTGGACATGTCCGTTATGCAGACGAAACGTGAACTCTGGGTTAGGGTTAATATTTACCCTAAAACTAATCCTTACTCTTACAATAACCCTAAGATAACACTAAACTTTACGTCATCTCACGTGATGGATGTACCCAATCTTGATGTGATAAATCGAGAATTTAGATGCCATAGTGACAATAGTATTTGACTTGTAAATAAGCAAAATATTATCCTGTAGGTATATATCACAATTAGTTTTGTGGCTTGTCAACCGACTCGTTGAAGTAAGCGTATGTGTATTACAGAAGGCTAGCCTCTCTGCTGCTGGTGGCCCGCCAATACCAATAATCGACATAACGGCGTAAAACATCCATCAATCATAATATAGTAAATGTTTTAAATACATATATTTAATCGTCTATTTTTTTAAACTGAAATAAAGGTATTTGATTTCAAATATATTGAAATTTAATGCAACATTGTAAATAATTTGAATGGACAGTTTTAACGGTAATATTTGATATTTTTAGATTCAAATTGATAGGGTGACATAGTTTGTGTCTTTTCCGGTTAGCTGAAATACTGCTGAATGTGGCGTAAAACAATAATCCATTTTAAGTCAACGAATATATCAAATGATAGGAACCAAATCAAAATATTTGCGCGTGTTATTACACATGCCTTGGTAAAACTGTGCAATGTCTGTCTGGTTTTTACCCACATAAATGTGCCCCACAATTGTAACAAAGAGACTGCCTTGCGGTTCTCCGATATTCCGGCGGTGGTTGGAGGGAGCTTCTTGTTGGCCTGGTGCTCTCAGAGCTAAAGGGGAGCAAGAAGCCGATCTGTTTGTGGTGTCTGTATTTCGACCTGTATTTGTCCAGTCCCGTCTTTGTTTGTTGCCAGTGGTGTTGAGGGTGGTTTCCCTCACCCATTGGACTGACACGTCGTAATATAAGTGAAATACCCTTGAGTACGACGTTCAACCCCAATCAAACAAACCGATATTCCGCTTTCAGTTGAACAAACTGGATTCCTGTTAACGGTAAGATGCCAAGATTTATCTGCAAGCATGTGTTCAGCCAATACGAGTGCTTTGTACGCTTGCAATGCTATTTGCTTATGTTTACCCTTAATTACACTTGGATGTCGAATGAACTGAATTTACTGCTCAATTCCTTCCTTTCATAGTCAATTAGAACCCAGTCTATTGAACTACAAAGTTATTTATACACTTAGTTCAAGAAATGGATCAGATATTTATTCTACTTTAATATCCTACTTGCGTTCAGTGACTTTATCAAAAGGTTTGTGACATCTAATTTTAGCTAATCACAAAAGATCAGCGTGATCAATAAATATAAATAGACAGTGACGAGAAAAACATCACAATTGTCCTTTCCAATACAACGTATTCTGTTGAAATTAAATGTCCTATCCGCTGCCGATCACGTGTAATGGATAAACGCCTAAGGGGGTAGGCGAATTTTACAAGAGGATTCGTCTAATTTGCTCCGACTGATAACTGTTTTATTGTTTGCCTTCGAGGGGAATATATCCCAAAATAAAATCGGTGATTTAAAAACATTTTATTGATTTTATACGATTGGTTGGCGTTTTATTTAATGCTGAGATTTGCACAGAACAAAGTCCGAGACTAAACGAAGGGCCGATGGTGGTCCAGTAACCCTCACTGCTGGACTGTACAATATGCATATATATATTGATGGGCTTAAACACTAATTATAAGTCATTGGTGTGAGAAACTTACATGTTAAATTACACAATGAATTATTGGAAATAGAGCATCAATGTTTTTTTACATCATTCGCCGATCAGCGTACATTAGCACATATTGGAAGTTTGTTTATGGTGCCAATTGGCGTACATCAGCAGTGAAAGGGGTAATATATAGTAAAACAGAGTGGCCCTCTGGCTAAGGGCAGTTTGTTTGAAGAGTAGCAAAACTACCTTAAATAAGCACTGGAGGAAAATGAACTTTCCAACATTACGGAAACGCTTTAAACCTTGGTTGTGCTAACATTCGCTATTGGGCACACCGCCATCATATAAGCGAAATAACATTTCAGCACCAATCAATCAAGTAGATTGAAGAATTTCACCGCCACAATATGAAATGAAATACCCTCAGGCAGATCGTTTAACCTTAATCGATCGAATATTTTAAAGAAGAACATGTCTTTAAGTACATGCTTCCCACTATTGTGGTTCATTTTGAACAACTTTGTGAACAACTTAGACAATACCTATAGCTAAATATAAACTGGAAGCCTGTAGAACACATCGCACATTTTCGAGGTGCAATTGCTCTTTCAGTTTTAAAATTTAATCCCTTAATATATTTTAATATAAACTGGAACAGCCTTCGAGCTAATCGAGCTACCCAGTTTAAATAAAGTGATAAGTGTTTTCAGTTACAACTGTCCTAAGGAATGTCCCGTCATTTGATCTTAAACATCTGGCGTTGTTCAATGAAGCCAACGCAGAACATTACTAACAGTCTGTTACATTTCTTTTTGAATGGAATAGCCACTGCGCGGAACTCGAGTACATCAAAGAGATTGAGTTTGCTTGTAATTTGATCTGAAAACAGGCTAGGTGGTTTAAAAAGGAGTTGGTCACCACTGGAGGATATTGGAGTGTTGGTATGAAAAAGATAGAGGCGACGGTTAAAAAATTGTACATGGCACTTGCGGCATTCCGTACTTTTCCATGTGTTCATGTTTACACTAGTGGTTTTAACAAGGGTAATTTCACCAAACACTGATTTGCTGAAGTACCGCTACAGACGTCCCCAAACAATCATTCTACACACAATATAGTTATGTTCTCCACAAGGATACTCGCAATCAGAAGTGCTTTGAATATCTATAGTAAATTATGTCCTTCAGAAAACTTTACCGTCGGCCGTACATACACATATCAATCAAAACAAATATGTACTTAATGTAATCAGAACATGTTCTCTAATACCAGCCCCAGGTGTTCGTTCCATCAAAGCGTTAATACCAAAATGACGGACTTCAAATGAGACTAAGTGTTTGTACAGACCAAATGTCATTTTAGACTCGTATATTTCTAAAAAGCAATCCCACTGGCGTCTTATATGGGGAATACTCACTCGGAAATGAACCAGCTTATTCTGGGTGGTGAAAATTGATTTATCGATATCAAACTACCCTCTGCATCAGACAGGTTGTAACTCATTCTCTTTAACAGGCATATTCATTCGTTAATCCCTATATCTCCGAAATACTTATTTGTAGCGTGTTTTATTCATAACCCATGCTAAATATCTTGTTTCTACATTTTGAACACTATTTTATACACCATATTTATGGCC
Source organism: Mopalia ciliata (assembly GCA_034783835.1). Classification (NCBI taxonomy): domain Eukaryota; kingdom Metazoa; phylum Mollusca; class Polyplacophora; order Chitonida; family Mopaliidae; genus Mopalia; species Mopalia ciliata. Next base: position 5,062 of record JAVFBW010199020.1, read on the forward strand.
ATTACCTACTCTCTAGATGTCTGTAGGTTACCCATAACACAACTCGAGATAAAGGTTTATTAAGACACTTGTCTCTGGGAACATAAGATGGTTCTTCGATTTTAATTGATCTACATCCCTGTGCTAGTGAGATTGTTTTAAAGACATATATCACTCTCTAATTCGAGCCCGCCTTTCAACTCCAGATAAAAATGTGGATATCTTTGGATGATTTTCATAAGGTTTTTTGTCACCAAAATCAACAATCTCGCAGTCGTCTGAAGGTAAAATAACCTAGGCGGTCAAACACGAATCAGTCAATGTTAACGTTAAATCCTCTTCTATGCAATATACCCACTATAATTTGATCTACGCCGCGACATAAACAAAGCTGTGGGTTTTTTCTTCAAAATAATTGTTGTCAAATGTTTGATTCAGCTGCGACATCTCCCACCAAAACAGACGGATTCTTTTAACGAAACACGTGTCCCTGTTTTTTTTTGTTGTTTTTTTTAAATATAATTTTCCATTTGATTTTGCACCAACTCCATGCACCCAACTGCAGTTCACTTATACCTTTAGCAGGGTCGTGACTTCGCGGTTAGCAGATGCGCGTACTCATCCTGCTTCGATCAACCGTTCACGGGATGGAGTCAATCTTATACTCGCGAGTGTTTCTATAGTGGATGACAGCTCTCGTACGCTCTGCCAGGCCATCGCGCATTAATTTCCGCCAATATTCGGGGTGACGTATGACATGAAGTGTGAACCTGTCGTCGTATAAGTCAAATACCCGAATACGACGTTAAATCACAATCAATCAAACATAACCTTCAGCTTCATAATGAAACCCTATAACCTATGGAAACAAATCCACGGTGTGTGTTGTATGTCCTGTATTTGTATGTAGATGTGTTAAAAAAAATATTATTTAAAAAATGTATGACGTTAAACCTCAATCAATCAAACAAACAAACACTATAACCTTCAGCTAGTTCTATTCGCACGGTCAGATGGCAGCAAACCCACGATCTCAGAGTTGACAAGCTTACTCTTTATAGACCAAATAGCTGTCAGTTTGATAGTTCCAGCCTTGTCAAGCTGCTATTTAATATAAAATTTGTAATGAATCCTGTTCTGTATGTACTAAATATGGTGTCGACTCGCGCTGTCACCGTTGTAGTCCTTATACCAGTCTACGTGCGGCTGGTACCTTATTCCACAGAGCTAATTAATAGCCAATGCTAGATATGTACAATTGAAAGGCCACGAATAAATCTATAAAATTATCACTTTCAGAAAAACTGTAATCCATCAAATGCTGAGAAAAGAAAAGAAGAAAAAGAAAAAAAAAAGAGAAAAAATACAGGCCTTGTAAGCAGACTTTCCACATAATATTTGTAACATAGTATTGTGTAGGGTAGCTTTCGTTTTCCCTGTCATGCAAATTTGGTAATTAAATGTATCATTTTTGTATACCATATCGTGTCGGTCTGTTTACCATATGCTTTAAACCAATTAATACTAACATATGAATTTTCACAATTAAGGCATAAGTGCGCCAGAGACAACTGTATTTCTTTTGGCGATGACCAGTTATATAGAAACATAATAAATCTACAGAATTGAAATATATATCCCTTGAGATATTATATAAAAGTTACTGGTAATAACGTTTAGATTTATCTGACCAACGATTACTGACCTGGTAATAACGTTTAGATTTATCTGACCAACGATCACTGACTTGGTAATAACGTTTAGATTTGTCGGACCAACGATTACTGACTTGGTATTAACGTTTAGATTTATCTGACCAACGATTACTAACTTGGTTATAACATTTAGATTTATCTGACCAACGATCACTGACTTGGTAATACCGTTTAGATTTGCCTGATAAACGATTACTGACTTGGTAATAACGTTTAGATTTATCCGACCAACGATTACTGACTTGGTAATAACGCTTGGATTTATCTGACCAACGATTACTGACTTGATAATAACGTTTAGATTTATCTGACCAACGATTACTGACTTGGTAATAACGTTTAAATTTATCTGACCAACGATTACCGACATGGTAATAAAGCTTAGATTTATCTGACCAACGATTACCGACTTGGTAATAACGTTTAGATTTATCTGGCCAACGATTACTGACTTGGTAATAAAGTTTAGATTTATCTGACCAATGATTACTGACTTGGTAGTAACGTTTAGATTTATCTGACCAACGATTACCGACTTGGTAATAACGTTTAGATTTATCTGACAAACGATAACTGACTTGGTAATAACGTTTAGATTTATTTGACAAATGATTACTGACTTGGTAATAACTTTTAGATTTATCTGACCAACGATAACTGACTTGGTAATATCGTTTAGATTTATCTGACCAACGATTACGGACTTGGTAATAACGTTTTGAATTATCTGACCAATGATTACTGACTTGGTAATAACGTTTAGATTTATCTATTTGCAAAACACGAATGGTTTTTTGTTTGTTTATTGTATGCCATCCATTCATATCCTATTCTATCATAAACTTCATATGTACTAACCATTGTATTACATTGGTTTTCAGGAGACGTGGATTCCCTAATGGTATAGGCACTCAAATATTTTGTGCCACACTCTTAGAAAACAATATGGCTTCTATGTAACCCTTTAATTACGGTTATTCAGTCATGTGTCCGGGTGGAACTTTTTTATATATATTTTCCCCTTTTTTATTAGATCAAAGAACCGTTTTTTTCTTTACGGTTCCATTTAGAACCATCCTCTTTACTTAGAAGCCCTCAAAGAGGCAGTATTTCTTAAAGTGTAGTATAAACTACCTCTCAAACTGAACGAGCACAGGTAAGTGACCAGTTCAATCTCATATTAACAGATACTGGGGCTACAAATATTCACTTAATCTATTTATTGACCAATTAAAACTTGTTAGTGCTCATTTCCTTCGGAAATTATTTCATTTAAGGTTGTGCAGTTGCAGCCAAGGAGATACAAACCTTTTGCTTTGTTAAAATCTTGAACTGCTGTATTTTATTTTAAAAAATGATATTAAAACCGAATAGTTGCTGTGTTCGTCATCTTGTTCTCTCCTAACAAGAAACCTGTAATAGTAATTGATATGTATTGCTTTAAGGAAATATTCCCTCTGTCGGCATGTGGAAGAGGTTGGTTGTTTGTTTGATTGGGTGGAGGAAATGAAGCACTAGGAGTATTGAATAATATTTTGGAGCAGAGTGTATCTGTTATTGTTGTTGTAAGAATATATCGGATGTCAGCAACTTAATTACGATGGCAAACGTCCTCTGGTCAACACAATGTTTCCAATACTCCGCTCTGGAGGCTAAATGGCGTTCTCATCAGCATATTAATTAATTCCTATATCCAAGAATAGTAAGTCGGTGTGTTGTCTTCTCCGATTAGGGACCAAATAGTCGTCATGTGCCAGGTTAAATTTTCTGAACAATAATCTGTTATTATAGCGTTGTCTTAATATCACAAACATACTATCAATTTGCCATTCGCCTGGACGTTTTCAAGAAGCACGGTGAAACCCTTGTCTACGATTTTTGTTCGATTTGTGTTTACCGACCGTGATCGATTTAACGGGGAAAACGTTTGTACTTTACGTACGTAACGAAACTGCACGAATGTACCAGTCAAACGAAATTATAGAAAACAGCATCATCGTGCTCAACGAAAACGTCCAGTCGAATGCGCCTAATGGTCGCTTTTAAAAATGCAAATTTTATATTTTATGAGTAAAAAGTCAAGGATATGTCAATACATTCCCATTCATACAAATGGGTTGCGTTAGCGCGACTTCCCCGGGTTAGCCAGACTAGGGTGACATGACGTCAAAACTTCCCTAAAGAGATTCTTCCTGCGCGTGAATGTTTTCAGAGGTCAATTGAAAATGGAAGTATAAACCAAAAGCGAAACCTCAAACCATAATGTTGACTGACTCGGGGAGTGACTCGCGCGAACGCAACCATGGTGACCTAATCTCTGATACACTCAATTTTGTTAGAATCTGCGAAGTGGTTATTAAGGGCTGGTTAGCATTTTCTATGCCGTATTTCGAAAAGAAAAATTCATATTAGAAACCTCAAATTGTATGATTTTAAAGAGCACAATACGATTTAGTAAACGGTGTCTTATTTTTGTTACAAGTTCGTCCTTGATTTCTTTTAATGCTTTCTGAATTTTTTTTTTTTTTTTTACATTTTTATAAGACTTTCCAGGTTGGTTAGGCTAAAAAATACATCTAATCAATTTTTAAAAAAATGAGGCACTGTTTACTAGTTCAAGCACATTCTAATAGGTTAAACAATAAACAATTTATTTTGTCTAAGCGTTATTGCACTTCGAAAAAATAAACCATGGCAAATAAACCATGGCAACTGCACGGTAGGTTTTCCGTTGACATTTACTACTTTTGCAATATTTTTAGACATATTTTTGGGATTTTCACCACATTCACAGATAAGTAATCCTGATTATTGAAGCTTTCAAAAATATATACATATAAATGATACAGATTTATATGTTTCTGCATAATAGATTCAATAGAACAGGTGTTCTGAAAATTGACTAAATGGTCCAGCAAAACCTCAATGTCAGATTTTTCTCATACCTTGGTGAAATATCTCATGTCCAATGCTATGCCATGAAACCTTAATTACTAATTAATAAATTTAAGGAAGCACCGATCGGCTCAAGACGTAAAGCATCGCGGGAGGAAGACCCGGAATAGAATCCATCAATCAAACATTTTGCCAGAAATACATGCTTAAGATCCTGTTCATTATAAATCTTGACGTTTTTCTATTTTTGTCTTGAGCACTTTATGGTGGGCAATATTTCATCTATGTTACATTCTGTACTGTAGCTAGTTTTTTGTTTGATTGGGGTTTACGCTTTTCTTAATGTTTTTTCACTCACACGA